>SCLG01000175.1:71174-85930 GCA_004367875.1 Oikopleura albicans | reverse complement strand
CACATGTTTCAGGATTTTCCTAAATTCGCAGGTTTTTAGCCCTAAATTCCAGTTAGAAAAATTTTCCTTGCCACAGGGACTTGCTGAAAGTCTTCCTGAGATGACTTTGGAGACATCTGGCTTAATTTATTTTGGTCTAGCTGGATTCAGCATGTTTGAATACCCCATAAAACACTATTTGCGAATAATTTTATACTCTAAAACAGTCACAAAGGGGTTGTGTGACGATCGTCACACATGTGACCCCTACGGGTTATGAGAACATCTGTGACCCTTGGGAGTTAAGTTAAGCCAAGCCAAGCCAGGGAAATTTTTTGATTTCATTAAGCCAAGACAAGCCAAGCCAAACAAATTTTCGATCACACTTAAGCTAAGCCAAGCTAAGCCAACAAAATTTAGCTTAAGCTCGATTTGTTTACAACTCAACATCATTTTAATTATTTTACCGCATTGAATACATATGAATCATTCAGATAATTTATAAAGGTTTCGTGAATGAGTTCAAGTGCAAAAAAAAATTTAATTCACGGATTCTAGAAATTTTGAGCATTTCAAAATATCAAATTTTTCCGTAAAATGGGAAATCACTCCCACGATTGCTATTTTCTAAAATTTGTTTGCGCTATGCTCTTAGATTTGACTTCTATGATAGAATATCTATCATCAAAATGAGTTTCAGGGTAATACATTTTAATTTTCCATTTGATAGGAAAAATAGGAAAAACACAAATTTTCCAATAATAAAAAAAATCTAAAATACACCATCTAACACGTTATGTTAACACCATTAAACGTCGAAAACTGTCAACATAATGTAATTGTGTTAACTTAATGTGGTAGGTGGTGTATATTCTTATATTTTTGTGGTGTTTTTATTTCACACTTTTACGACAAAAAAAAATGAAATTAATTAAACAAGCCGTGCAAACGAAATAAACCGAATAAGAAAGCGGAAGTGCTAAGTTCAGGCTCGCATTCAAGGTCAAGGTCAATGTCAATAGTTATGGACCATAACTTATGGTTCGTGAGAAGATGGTAAATGATTTCCAAAGAATTCGAAAATATGTAATTTTAAATTCATAGAATGTGTGCCCTGTCCACAATAAGGTTTTCTTTTAGACACTTATTTGTAAACAACCGAACCCTACCAATTGATAGGTTCTAACAAATAGCAGTCCTTACGTCGGACATCATGGACGCTGATGAAATTTCGCAAAAAAAATCATTAATTGAGTTTTAGGGTTAAACTCCGTTTGAATTACTTACGTGCAGTTGTCCAAAACCGTGAACGGTTTTACCGTTTGTTGATTTGTCATAGTGTTATTAATAAATTCTAGTTTAGCCCATTCGATGGCATAAATAATACGGTATCGACCATTAATTTTCGGCGTCATTCATTGCATTGAAATTTCGCACAATTTACATTTTGTCCTATAAATACAGTTTTGAACTTTTTTTATTTATTAATTTCCCATTAAATGGATATGCTAAACCTCTAAAACGTGTCATAGACATCGGCCTAATCGGCATTGCATACGAAAATTGAAATTTTATGGCCACCAAGGTCATCATGGTATAATCAATTTTTGTATACTAAAATTAGCGATACGATAAACAAAGGAGCACGCCCCAATGTATATAAAGGGGCCTAAACGAATTGGTCGCCAAACGGCATTTTTTTTTAATTTGGTGAAACACAAAACAAATTTCGATTGTAAAAATTATTTGCTCTGTGCTGTAAAAAACGCTGAAAATGAAATTGTATAAAGTTGCCATTTTTGCCACTGCTGTTTTAGCCCAAAAGTAAGTTATCAAAAATATTATGAGATAGATTGATAACAAGTTATTAGTCTCTTTTGCGCAGTAGTGTATTATATGTGTATTATATGTGTATGGTACATTACAGGGTGCGCACTTAAGCGGACAGCAAAGCCTCCTAAAAAAGTGGACGCTTAACAGCAATTTGGCTGCTAAATTACTCAATGCGTAGGCTATGTACTATAAAGTCAAAATTTGCTGCTTGTCGCCAAATATCCGACCCGTTAACTCACAGGGGGAAGTGTGTGTAAATAGACACGCAACTTGTTTTTTTCGTCGATTTAAGGCATATCGAGGCCCCGTGGGGCAAAACGGGTATTGGTGACCCCCCTCAACTTTTCGAGAAAATTCGATTGACGGTGTTTTTTGCGTAGGTTGGAGATTCTAAACAGCTCTCTAGGGGGCCCTGGTGACCCAAATCAATTTCTGAATAGTCAGATCGACGTAGTTTGACGAGCTCTAAATCTTGGCTTTACCAGTTTTTTTTGAATTATTGCGAATTATTGTGAATTTTTTAAGTGCGTGTTTATTTACACGCATTTTCCCCCTACGGGTTCCCAAAAACTCCTCCCCCCTCAGAGTTTAGGGCAAATAGGAATTTTAAATATTTATTGTAATTCCTATAAGAAAAAAATCGCCGCGCAACGGTAACCGGGCGCTAATGTAAGCACCGTGTAGGCGCTACTACTTGAAAATTTTTGCCCCAAGGATGGCCGCGTAATGGCAGATTGCGGAATGGTGGCCACTTAACTTAAAAATGACCCGTTTAGGTTATTCATTTCAATAATAGTGCATTTCGTTCTCTCATTAACTGCTGGACGCCCGTTTTTTAATCTCGAGAAATAATAGAGCAAACTACGATTGGAAAGCCTGATTTTGAATCGTTTTGAAATTGTCTTCGAGTTTGTTCATTTTTGCACAGACGAGCGCGCAGCAGTTACCTATTGAGCAAGCATTCTATTTTGTTTTTAATTCAGCAAAAAGCCAAACTATGCCGGAAGTAGACCTCAAAATCCAAACCTATACCAAGGCGGATCCAAACCAAAACGGCCCAAACGACCCAATCAAAAACCCAACTATCCGAAAACCACTCAACCCCCAGCAACAAAACCCAACAACTATGCAGCCGCCGCAAATGACGCCAGTAACTTTGGAGCCCAAGGGGCTGGATATGGCGATCCGCATTTTATGGTTTCTTCGGAAGGTCAAGAACCAATTTGCTTCGATTATAATCCGCCAGCTGGATCCGAAATGACTTTAATCATGGATCCAGAAACCGGGTTAGATATTGTTGTTTTCGAAATAATCATTTTTCTAAATTATTTTCAGTTTGACCCCCGAATCTCGTTCCTACTGGTTTAGTCTCATGAAAATCGGCTGCGCGTTTCTAGTAAATTTCTAGTATATTTCTAGTATATTTTAAAATGATATTGGCCAATAGGAGCACCCCATTGCAAGAAAAAAGAAGAAAATTGCTCTATTCTAGAAAGGCTCAGCCGATTTTTATGAGGCTAAACCTGTATTTAAATTATTGGCTTAGAATAACANAAAAATAATAAACAATTTAGACTTCATATATCAGCCAAGGTAGATGGGCGTCGTCAGGGAAAAACGCGGTTTATGACCAAGGTTAACCTATCGTCCCCATTGGGCGCACAACTGACAATTGATGAACGAGGCGTGACCCTTGGCGGCCTTCCATCGTGGGTTGACGCCGCAACCGAAAGTACAGTGGATGATGGCTTTACCGAATATGGCGATATTCGTTTCACGGAAGTTTGGTAATTACTTTGATTTTTTTTTTGTCAGAGGCGCTGAGTCAGCGCTTCCCAAAAAAACTGACTTGACCTTAGTGCAAAAACACTGACTTGACCTTAATGTGAAAAAATGACTTGACCTTATAAATGGCTGACCTTATAACCAAGGCAGCTCGGTTTTTTCCAAGAAAACGTTTTTCCAGGAAATGGTTTTTCAGGGAAATTCTCTGAAAAATGTTTTCTCGGCTAAACGTTCTCCTTGAAAGACGTTTTCGTTGAAAAAGTTTTTCTCGGAAAAAAAAACACAAATTGAATTTTCCCTGAAAAACCACAAATTGTGTATATAACCGTAATTATTGTGTATATAAACCATATATTATAAAGACACAAAACAAACATGAAGGATTTTCCCTTTTTCTTTCAAAAACTTATTCTTGGAAAAGCCATTTTCGAATTTTCCCTGAAAACCCAATTTGTGAATGTTCCCAAATGTTTTCTTGGAAAGAGCGCGCTGCCTTTAACCAAACCCCCCGTATACTAGACTCTTATTTAGGTCTGAGGATGGTAGTCGAGACAAGATCACAATTCATATTGAGGATGGCCCTTCATTTTTGATAAAAGAAAAGGCCCATCGTGAAACTATATCATTTGGCATCACCGACATCACCGGCATCTCGACGAAAGCCCGGGGTGTGATTGGCCAATTTGTCAAACCAAACGCCTACACAGTTGAGAAGAAAGAAGAGGCGAAATTCGCGACGGTTCACATCAATGATTACCCCGTTGAGGCAATGTGGGACGATTTCCACCGAGGTGCCCAATGTTGGACAATTGAAGAGGATGACCTTAAGCCATTATTTGAATTATCAAAGTAAACAATACTGTTATATACGGGCAGTCGGGTGATTTTCCAATGAAAAAATTGTCCATCTGATAGAGCTTGATCTAGCTACCCCTAGAGTCCAAAAAGTCATGCAATTTTGATCTTGAATTTACGTCAATTGAGTTTACTTTCTAAAGTTATTAACTTTAAAATATACACATTTTTGGTGATGAAATTCTCGAAATCATACTCAGCGTTTTGCATGAATTTCCTCCGTTTTTCTCCCGTATTTTCTAGATGGCCATATTCGAGTTTTTTGACGAGCGGAAAAAAAACTCGAGTTTGGTCATCTAGAAAATACAAAAAAAACGGCGGAAATTCATGTGAAACGCCGAGTAGAACTTTTCGAATCAAATTTTGCTTTAACGTTCTAGAAAGACAGCAATAACCCACTGTTATTACTTGTTTGATTTTCCCACGACTCTCCAGAACTCCCTTTAACTGAACTGCCCTACTGCTGCCATTTTTCTTGCGAAAAATAATTTCTGTTTGTTACACTGACGCCTACGCTCGCCTCGTGATTAGATTTGTGAATCGAAACAAAATGATCCCAGAATCAGAAAAAAATACTGTACAAAATTATGTCACTTAGTCTTCTGAGACCTTTGTCACTTATTTCTAAGACTGTATGAAGTTTTTAATTTATCGCTGATTTCAAATTGTATATTTTTTCGTTGGCGAAAACTGAGAAGCACAGACTGTGCGCACGATGGTCTAAATGGTCATTGAAGAAGACTAATCAAATCGTTATCAGGACCAATTTGATAGCCAAATTGGTTCAAGTATTAAAATAAACTATTTTCTATTATATTAATGTTTCATGTATTTAAAAACGTTTATCCGAAAAATATTCATAGGTGAATTTGGTTGAAAATCAAATAAGCCAATGATGTTAACTTATACGCACACAATGCAATTTCAAGAAAACTCCAAAAGTACCGGACAAAGGAAAACAACAATATAATTTCGAAGCTAAGAAAAACACTGCAATATAACTGAGCCGTGTGTAAGTTGTCAGGATAATTTAACGGCTCAGTTATATTGCAGTGTTTTTCTTAGCTTCGAAATAATAGTGTTGTTTTCCTTTGTCCGGTACTTTTGGAGATTTCTTGAAATTGCATTGTGCGCGTATAAGTTAACATCATTGGCTTATTATGATTCGCATTATGCGAAAATGACGTGAATTTGATAATTTTACGAAGTTTTAGGAAAACCAAATACACAGGGTAACCGATTAACGGGCACCCCATTAACCGGCATTTTTTTGCTGAAAATTTTCCATCAAAAACGCCCACACATGTACTCATTAGCCGATCTATTTGCTAAGAACTGGTGTTCAAAAAAATTTTCTGTGCCGATTAATGGGTTACTCTGTGTAATACAATTTTATTACCACCGTTATGTTAACGCCATTATCGAAAAATGGAACGTTGGTAACATACTAGGGTAGCCTACCCGGTAGGGCGAAAAAGTTGAGAATAAATTTTTTTTAGTAACATAATTGAATTCAGCGGGTTGTGGTAACATAATTGAATTTGCGGGTAACATAATGGGACTTCGTTTTTTTTTCTAGATCACTGAATTTAGCAATTCAATATTTATGTCGTTTTCTTTATTTTGTCGGTTTAACAAAAAAAATAAATAACGGAATATTGGTAACCATACCGTATAACGGGTGGTACCGGTATAACGGGTGGTAACACAATGGCGCAGGCGTAAGTGATATAGCTTCATCCGTTTAACAAAAAATTGAATAGAAGAAGTTTGAATTTTAACTCCTATGTGCCATTTTTCTATAAATAAACATGTTTTTCAACCTACGCAAAGATGTCGAACACAAATTTCCCCAAATGAATTTTCCGATTTTTGATATAATTTGTAGAATAAAAATATTAACATTACAAATAGGTAAAAAAATGTATCTTCTTTCCTCAAGTGACTCACCTCAAAGAAATGATATTTTTTTCTGAACTGTGGCGGGATTTCGTCAATGGTTCATGTTGAATTTCATAATAGATGAGGGCGTTGGCCAATCACAGTCGTAGAAATAACTACCTACAAGTTATGTGGTAAAGAATCAATAACTCATTGCAGAATTTATGCAAATAGATTTTTTTTGCGTAAACAGAGAATTTGTCAATATGAGTAAGATTGCAAACATTGGAAAGTTAAAGAATTACACCATCTTTATTACGGGTGCCTCTCGCGGCATTGGATTATCAATTGCAAAGAAATGTGCAGCTGACGGGTAAATTACGATTATCGTAAACTAATACACAGGTTAAGTACTTAACCGTCCACTAAATTTTTTTGAAAACTGGACGGTTAAGCCGGTAGGGCGTAGGTTGATTTTTTTGGGAAATTAAAAAAAACGAAGTGGACGGTTAAGCAAAAATAGCCATTTTATATAAAAAGTTGATCTCCTATAACACGTGACTATTTTACATGACTGTTATTTCTCACTATTTTATTCTTTTTTACTGAATTGACCATTGAAAAAAATTTTATATTGCTATATGTAGGACCGTCGCCTGGGACCACGCCTNTGATTGACGGTGTTTTTTTTTGCGTAGGTTGGAGATTTCAAACAGCTCTCTAGGGAGCCCTGGTGGCCCAAATCAATTTCTGAATAGTCAGATCTACGTAGTTTGACGAGCTCTACAACTTGGCTTTACCAGTTTTTTTTGAATTATTGCGAATTACTGTGAATTGAGAGTTAATAATAAATAATTCTAATTTAGGACGCAAAATTTCTTGTCATGCGTACGAACCTTTCGTAACGAAAGGGCATATCTTAGAAAAATTATCGCCAGGAGTTAAACTATCTTTTTAGTTTTAGTCAATTTTATGCGCATGTTGCAAGATAACGGCGCAGGGGGTTACTTTTAACTGACAAATGTGTGTTGTCGTTAAAAGTAATAAAGAAATTCATAATGATAAGAAAATATTTTTTTACAATTATTAAAAATAATAATTATGAAAAATAATTATAAGGGTCGCTGATTTTGACATTGTTTCCCATGGTAATTTTTTACTAACTTTTTGTTCGTTTATGGATATGATAAGTTTAACTTGTATTCAATAAAAAATTTAGTTTTAAAATTGATAAAATGATATATATGACGCAAAAAAATTATAATTACGTCAGGTTACAATACTAAACTTGCCTAATGCTGGGTGTGCTTAAGGGTGGTCTGCTCGATTTGTTTACAATTCAGCATGATTTTTTTATTACACCGCATTGAATACATATAGTTCTCTTCAGATTATCTGTAAAGGTTTAGTGAATGAGTTCAAGTGCAAAAAAATATGTTAATCCACGAATTCTAGAAATTTTGAGCATTTCAATGCTCATGCATGTTTGTAAACAAATCGANAAAATAATTTACTAAAAAACGGACGGTTAAGCCAAACTGGACGGTTAAGCCGGTAGGGCGTAGGCGTTAGCTCTGAAAAAAAAATTAGCTAAAAAGTGGACGGTTAAGCCGGTTCCGGACGGTTAAGTAATGGACGGTTAAGTACTTAACCTGTGTATATTATTAATTTTATTATACAGAGGGGTGCTAAATAAGGTTCGCTTGTGCTAAATAAGGGTCGGTAGTGCTAAATAACGGTCGTTTTTTTCGATAAAAAATATTATTGCTCCCAATAAGGGTCGCTGATTTTATCATTGTTTCCCATGGGCATTTTTTACTAGCTTTTGGTTCGTTAATGGATATAATAAGTTTATATTGTATTCAATACAAATTTTTAATTTTAAAACTGATAAAATCATTTATATGACGCAAAAATCATAATTACGTCAGGTTAAACACTAAACTCGCCTAATGCTGGGTGTGCTAAATAAGGGCCAGTGTGCTTGATAAGGGTCGTTTTTCAAAAATCGTTAACCGACCCTTAATACGCACACCCCCTGTAAACTTTAATAATAAATAGTTCTAATTTAGGACGCAAAATTTCTTGTCATGCGTACGAACCTTTCGTAACGAAAGGGCATATCTTAGAAAAATGATCGCCACGAGTTAAACTATCTTTTTAGTTTTAGTCAATTTTATGCGAATGTTGCAAGATAACATGGCGCAGGGTTACTTTAACTGACAAATGTGTGTTGTCTTTAAAAGTAATGAAGAAATTCATAATGATAAGAAAATATTTTTTATAATTATTAAAAATAATAACTAACATAAGGTGGAAATAAAAAGGGGTCTTTCTACTGATTGAAATTATTTCCATTCAAGGTTTCTGAATTTTTAATTAAAATATTGTTCGCATGGATTCAAATATACAGAGGGGGTGCTGAATAAGGGTCGCTTGTGCTGAATAAGGGTCCTTTTTCGATAAAGATGTTATTGCTTCAAATAAGGGTCGCTGATTTTGACATTGTTTCCCATGGTAATTTTTTACTTACTTTTTGCTCGTTTATGGATATGATAAGTTTAAATTGTATTCAATATAAAATTTAGTTGTAAAATTGATAAAATCATATATATGCCGCAAAAAAATTATAATTACGTCAGGTTACAATACTAAACTCGCCTAATGCTGGGTGTGCTTAATAAGGGCCAGTGTGCTTGATAAGGGTCGTTTTTTTTTTGCTAAATTGTTAACCGACCCTCAATAAGCACACCCATGTAGTGCAAATATTGTAAAATAATAATTTTAGTGCAAATATCGTTATCGCAGCAAAAACGGGCGAACCACATCCCAAGCTGCCCGGAACTATCTATACCGCCGCCGCCGAGATCGAAGCATGTGGTGGAAAGGCTCTCCCACTGATTTGTGATATTAGTAAAGATCAAAGTGTCGACGATGCCGTCGCCGCTACGATATCTGAATTTGGAGGAATTGACATACTCGTAAGTCCCTAAAAGCACATTAACCAGGTCCGCTGTTATTTGAGGAAAGGTAATAGATAGCTGGGATAGCCTTACCTGAAGTTACATCAGTGATGTACATATATGATGTAATATATTGTGACATACAGTCCTTACTCCTATTTAGGGCGATTGGTCCTTTTTGGGACGCTTTTGCGGCCAACATGGGGCCATTCTACAGGTTTAGCCTCATGAAAATCGGCTGAGCGTTTCTAGAATAGAGCAATTTTCTTCTTTTTTCTTGCAATGGGGTGCTCCTATTGGCCAATATCANGACACGGTATACTAGAAACGCGCAGCCGATTTTCCGAAATTATAGAAATATGTAAGACGATTCGTGAATAGTATAGCATATTTAGTGCTTTATTTTATCAAATGTAACGACAGTTGAAATCAACATAGAATAACCAAATTCAAATTGAAAAAAAAAACTTTAAAAAATTATTATAATTTTATCAAGAACAACTAAGCATGAATTAGAGTTAGGAAACGCGAAAAACACGTTTTCTCCGTTAACTTTTTATGAAAATATTTTCTTTTTGTGTTTCCAAAAACATATTTCGAGGACCAATTTAGATGACTTAGCACACTAGCAAATTAGTTCTTTAGTTGAATCGGCTTCTGACCGATAATTTTATGGATTAATTAACCGATGAAACAGGGATACGTTTATCATGAATTTTCGAAACATTGGAACTTTTGCCCGTAAAAATGAAAGATAACGTGAGAAGCGGGAAAAATTGAAAGATAACAGGGTTTAACATAATGGTGTACTTATTTGACGCATTAAATAATGATTATTTATATATTATATAATATATAACTAACATATAAATTATATGTATAAATCATAAGGGACTGTTTGAAGTTGTATTATTATTTTTATTTTAGATAAATAATGCATCTGCTATTCAACTGACAGGAACTCTGCATACGAACATGAAAAGGTTTGTCCGATTACAATTTCAAACATTCTAGAATCTCAGAGGAAAATATTACGGAAAACACGAATTTTTAACGCTATTTGGCATCACCGCGACAGTCTTTGCGCTAACATAGTATGTTAAACATACGTTATTTATTTTCAACATTATATGTCATAATTTTGAATTCGAAAAATAATCCGTAAACTGTATTTGACAATTCACAGAGGTTGTCGAATAGTCGGTGCTCTCATATTGTGACACATCGCCCATATCTTGACAGGCCATACGAGTCATGCGAAAGTGTCAATACACCACTTGCGCACTTATCTGGCCAGCAGTTATAAGGCACCCTGCGCAGTTATCTGGCACCCTACGAAATTTAACAATTGTGTATTGCGCAATTCACCGCTCGTGCTCTTATCTGACCGTTTTTGGCCGAGAATTTGCCAGACAGTCCGCCTACTCCCTGCGCAGTTATCTGGCCATTATTACGTAATAAAACATTTTTTCGGCAAAAATGTTGGCCAGACAAGTGCGCAGGTGGTGTATACGGGGTGTTCAACCTCAACTGATACGTTTTGTAAAATAGCGACAGCTGTACATTAATTTCAAATTGTTTTGAGAATCTAACTGGTTCATTTTCAGCGCGTGATTATCTTATTATTGGGAATTAATTATCTTTTTTCACGAAATATTTCAGATACGATTTAATGCATGGTATTAATGGGCGTGGTACGTTCAAGGTATCACAAGCGTGCTTACCTCATCTCCTCGAATCAAAAGAAGCTGGCCGTGAGCCACATATATTGAACAACTCACCAGTACGTATATAACTTGTTTTTACGTTTAATTTCGTACAGGGCATCGTCAAGTAGAAGTCGGTCTTTGAGTTTACCACGAAAAAGACCAAATAATTTAGAGCGGACAAAATCGTAGACCTCGTAACCACCCCCTGATGTATCACTTTTTAAATGGTTCGCGTTTACATTTTCCAAGTACAGTCCCTGCTCCCGAATCAATTGTTTTTCATTAGCCACTGGACATGCGACCGCGATGGTTTGGAATGTCTACTCCATACACAATTGCAAAATATAACATGTCAATGTGTGCCCTCGGAATGGCAGAAGAATTTTCCGGGGAGGTGGCTGTTAACACCATTTGGCCTATCAATCCTATTTGGGTACGTATCATTAATTTTTGTTACTTAGAAAATATTTGTTATTTTCTACGGGGCAGTTCCATTTACTGCTAATGTCGGTAGAGTGGCACTGACTGAGTCGGAATCATTTGTTAAATGTCGAAAGGGTAAAATTTCTAAAGAGTAATTTGTGGACAAAAAGGATAAAGTGTAAAGGTAATAATTGGTAAAGTTGATGAAGGGTAAAATGTCGAAAAATGTTAGATACANAAGGTAGGCCAATTCCGGAACGCTTTGCGATTTTGAGCCAAAGTCCCCTTTTGTTCCGAAATTGGACTTTTTGCCCAAAAACTGTTCCGGAATTAGCCTTTTTCGTTCCGGAATGGGACTTCAAATCTTTTTTTGAAATAAAAAGCGTTCCGGAATTGGACTTTTTTCCGATAACTGTTCCGGAATGGGGTGTTCCGGAATTGGCCTACCCCCTGTACAAACATGTATAGCGGTTATACATGTTTGTATCTAAAATTTTTTGACATTTTACTCTTCATCACCTTTAACCTTCAAACACATATGTTGGAATTTTCTCCAAAGGGGCATATAAAACGCGTTTTTGATGGTGGTTTATTATATTAAATGTAACGGCAGTGAAAACTAACATAAAATAATCGATTACAAAGTCATAGAGCAAATAAAAATGAAAAATTTGTTTCATTAATGAATATTACTTAGTCATTTATTGGAGATAGGAAACCTCAAAAAAGAGGTTATTTGCAATTAAAAATTTTCACGCACATTTTTTTTCTGTCATATTTTTCCAAAACTGTTACGTAGTCAACGGCGCACTAGCTGGCAAAAAATGAACTCTGTACGTTACCTGGTTAACTGTTTATGAATTTGTATTTTTTGTGGTCAAATCGACCAAAAAGTGTCCAAGGGTGGTCGGAGAGCTATCGAGAGTATGCTTATGCGATTCAGGACCATTGATTTGCTTATAGAGAAAAATTACGTAGTAGGACCGCTTTAAATGCTCGTTTGGAGAAAATTCCAAAATATGTGTTCAGGGAACTGTTTTGAATATGTGTTCAAAGGTTAACCTTTATTACCTTTAACCTTTTTTGTACCTATACAATATAGCCTATATTATATACTGTACGGTGAAAGGTGTTTTAAAAATGTGTGTTAATTTTTCTTAGATGTCATCGTCGTGTCGCACAGAAAAAAGTTTTCAAACAAAGAAGTTTTTATTTATCTATCAATATAATAGGATATATTTTGGGTAATTTTTTATTTTAGTTAACTACTAACCTTATTTTTTTAGACCGCCGCAATGGCTATGTTAACTCCTGGTGGAGATATTTTATGTCGAACAACAGATATAATGTCGGATGCGGCATACGGCATTCTATGTAAAGGTACTGACTTTAGCGGAAACTTCATTATTGACGAAGAATTTTTACGCGAGCATCACGGTATCACCGACTTTAAAAGCTATAATTGTGATCCAAATGTCGAAAATGAAGATCTCATGAAAGACTTTTTTCTGCCAGAAAAATATGACGACTAAATAGTCCGAGACGGACATCGTACTGTACAGAATGTAAAATATATTCGTATTCCAAATATATTTCGTTTAGGACTTTTACGTGTCACCTGTTTATGTGCAGAACAATAGAGCGCGGTTTAAAGTTTTCAGTGCGGGCCCGGTGGTGGGCCTTTCCTTACAGTTGTTTAACCCATACGTTTCTTGACACGGTGCGAATGATAAAACGTAGCCATTTTTACTAGTTTTGACCCGCTTTCATTTGCAACGGGCGTTATTGCCACCAAAAGAAGCCCATCACCAACAACTTGCAATTCTCTGAAAATACAAACGCAAGATAACTGTGCAGGGGTTGTATTTCAATTTTTGAATTTAGAACAAATATTTAAGGATAGGCATGACCCTACTTGGTCAAGAAAAAAATTAGATTTACAGATATTGCTATTTTGGGTCATGACCATCCTTAAACAGTATTTTCTAAAGGTTTTTGATCAAGAAAGTTTCGTCGAATATTCCGGTTTTACCACCCGAGATCTTTATCCCATGCGGCGCATTTTGCCCAATTCATTTCGGGATCGGTTGCGCTACGAAGTTGATAAGTACCGCCCTGAATAGACTCAAGACAGTCAATCATTTCATTTTGACCGAAATCGACTTGGTCCAAACCGGTTAAACTCAGATACAATTGATCGCGAGAGTCATTGCCCATATCGTTACCACTAGATGCTGGAGTTCTTTTTTATCTTGGTCAATAATTTTGTTAAAATATCCCAAGTATCTTCAACAAGAATGCTAGCCCAATCAGGGCTCGGCATAATTCAAAATAAAAACGGGCTGTGCTGAACTGTCCTTTCGAGCTTAAAATTAAAAACGAGGCCAGCTGGCTGTTGCCGAGCCCTGAGCCCAATAGCTCAAAGCATATGTAAATTATCATGCTAGTCATATCATGGTCTAAAAGTGAAATTAAGACCAATTCCTCAAAAACTGGAAAGTAGCCGAAGTGTGACGTCCGTCTATTCGTCTGTAAATATGTTGCGGTTCGTAATGCGCTTCTCGGTCATAAATGTCCCATGTTAGGCGACCATCGATAAAACCATTTACGACATCTAGAGAACATCGTCGTTTTGAATATCCAAAAAATCCTAGATACATCTCGTCCAAATCCATTCCATCCACATTGTCAGCAAGTCGAATACGCATTATGACACTAGATGGTGAACGCCACATAACGCGTGAAATGCGCGCCCCTTTAACGGTTGCATAAATTATTTACGTCGCAAATTTTGTTGGCTTTAGTGACCACAGAAATAATATTAGCGTGTTTTTTTGGAATGCCAACACTAAGTACGATTAGTTTCGCTTAAAATAAATATTATTAAAAAAAAAATTATTATTATTCGTTGATTGAAAACAGCTACAATTATGAACAATAGAACGTGAGACTTTCCCCATGTCAAAAAGTGTCATGTTCTCGTGATTTTATCACGTTTTTGTAATTTTGTCACCTTTTGGTGTGTCACGTTCTCGTATCCAAAACTTCATATTTTGCAAACGACCCTTTCCAATTAACCATCGTGCCTTTCTCGGGACATTGTTCCACAGGAGTCTGTTCCATATTGCTTGTTTCCGTATTACATGAACAAATTGCCGGTTCACACTGACTGGTTGGAATACAGTTATCACCCTCAGCTGTTCACGTGTGACGGATTGCCATCATACATTCTTATCATTAAATAAAAAGTTTTATAAAAGTAGATGCCAAAAAAATTTCTGCGCTAGAAATACAGTTGTGGACACGAGAACGTGACACTTTCACTTGC
>SCLG01000175.1:0-38909 GCA_004367875.1 Oikopleura albicans | reverse complement strand
TAAGCTTTTTTCATAAGGTAAACCCGAAAGCTGAGGAAAGTTGAGTTTTTTTAATTCGATTTTTGCCGAGCCCTGACTGGAAATATAGGCTGTTTTCTCAGCATTTTTTATCTCTTATTTTTCTGTTTAGCAGTTTATTCGCGCAGTTTTGCGCTTGGAAATCTGAAACATTCTAGAATGGCCCCGTAGGAGCCGTTATGTTTCCGCACATACAAATTTCCGACAAATCGCCTACGCATTGCGCCGTTATTTTCCCGACGGTGCCGTTATGTTTCCGGTTTTTGGAACCATTTAGTGGAAACATAACGGCGCAGGGGGTGTAGTGAAAATAATTTAATGTTTATATGGTAAAAGTGTGAATTTTTTTAACTTAGATTCACAATTATTGTTGCTTAGAAATTTCGACCAAAATTCAACTGTTTCAAAACTTTTTTGTGATAAAAATATTAACCCACTCTTACCGAAAACAATGTGTGCCATTTGGCCGGGCCCTTCAAATCAAAGGCGTACACATCGTTGAAGTACCGTGTGCCAGTTGTCCCACCAACCAGATATATAACATCATCGATAACTGACATCGAATGGCCATAAATGCCCCGCGGTAATCGCTCGCTTTCGCCTACTTGCCCATCCAAATGGTGCCATTGATTGACACGTGTATCGAATGCGTACAATGAGCGCTCAGACGTTGTGCCAAACGGCAACTTGGATCCGCCATGAACAAATATATATGGACCGTGACTTTCGGCACAGTGGGAGGCCATTGTTGGGGAAGGTGTGCCAATTGGCTGCTCCACTGGTAGCCATTTGCATTCGGCTATCGAAAAACAACGAATGCTAAAATAAATCATAAACAATTTTCACTAATTTGTTCCCTGGGAGTTAATGCCAGAAAGCGGGGAGGCCTGAGAAAAAAACGAAAAAAGACATGATTTTTAAGATTTCATTCCCAAAAAGCATGCCTTTGATTTGACCTTTCAAAAAAGACCTTAGTACAAAAAACGACCATAAGACCATTAATAGGGACCAAATCTCAGACCATATAACCAATCCCCTTTAAACTACCACAAAAAAAATTTCGAGACATTTTTACTTCTTAGTCACCTTAAAGTATTTTCAGAAAATTGGACTTGAAATGTTTTTGAAGTTTTTTTTATCACTGTATAAGGTTAAACAATACATTAGCTCGTAAGCTCATACAACTTACACGAAAGCTCATATAATAAGCTGCCCAGTGGCGGATCGTAGACTTTTCACCACGCGAAAATTTTTTGGTAAAAAACTGTTTTTGCCAAATTGTAGAGCTCAAAAAGTTAGTAAGAAAATGTGGAAAAATGAAGTTCCGGAAATGTCCGAAGCGAGTTCTAGAATTTTTTAAGGTGCCAAAAAGGCCAAAAAAGGGCTAAAACGGATGAAGCTAAAACGGTCGAATGAAAAAAAAATAAAGATTGTTTTAAATGTTATTACGGTGTAAAATCACACGCTGCGTGGCGTGGGTTTTGTAGATAGGTTTATAAGTCTACGATCCGCCAGTGCCCACAAACTTTTTCAGTTAAAAATGTATTTTAAAGGTATATAATATACCNTTTGACGAATTTTAAAGCATAAAACCGGGCCAATTTCTTTGATTTTTGTCGAAATTCTCAAAAATAACCGGTAAATTTTCATTTTTTTCTTTTATTATAAATTATTTCGGAAGACGGCGACAAACTACAATTAATATATCGGAACTGAATTCATATCTATCATATTCCGAAAAATGCAAAGGGAAAAACTAAAAAATCGAAAAACCGGTTTAACTTGAACCGGTTTGTTCGGTTGGCTCCAATTTTTTTTTTACTTTTTATATATCGCATATAAGCTACAAAATGTGAAAGTTTGGGAACGCTCAGGTGTATATTTCTTGTATGTGTGGTCCCAGGTGGCGGTCCTAAATATACCGTATATTATTATTACTGTTTATTATCAGCGCCGATGCACTATTTCTCTGTAATTATTATTTAATAAAAACTATTATATAAACTGTAATATAAATTATATATATTCGGAATCAGTGAAATGAGATCATTAATTTGCGACTATTTTCAGGGAAATCAAAAAAACTTTTTTGATCAGTTTTCAACCTACGCAAAATTTTTCTCTCAAAAGCTACAAAATGTCCTCTTCCGATTTTGGATATCGTTTGCGGTACTCCTAAATCCGAAGTTTGTGGGCAGCCTATAGTATAGGCTATACATTTTGTAGCGTTTGAGAAAAAAATTCTAAAATTTTGCGTAGGTTGAAAACAATCAAAACTTTTTTGTTATTCGATTTCCCTGAAAATAGTCGCGTATAGGCCCTATACATAACATTGCGCCAACTTTCAAGCATTTTCACATTATACACCATGGTGTGCACCACATGCGCCGGAAATTTGGTGGAAACATAACCGCGCAGGTGGTGTATAGAAAATTCAAACGTTTAAACCTTTGTATAACTTGGTCATCTAAGTTCGGATTATAACCTCCAACTAGCCAAATATTGCCATTTATTATGAGTATTCTGTGACCGCTTCGTTCGACGGGGAGGTTTTCTGCGTCCAAAGAAATTGCTCTCGAGCTCATAGTACTTTTTTTTCTTTTTGCGCGTCACTGCCTGAGTCACACTGACTCACACTGTACCAACATATTCAATATCACAAATTGTCAACGCAAAAAACTCTTATTCATCACAAATCGCCAAATGAAGCCAATAAAAAAGGTAAATTTGTTGCCGATTCACTATTTTTGTAACGTGAGGAAGCGTCACAACATGTAGGTCGTTTCAATTGACCCAACTTTTGGATTAGCCAATCACGAGCGCCCGATTTTTGGATTTACTCACCTCATTGATTTACAGCATTTGAGATGACGCAAATTTATCACGCAATAAAAGGTTCGGCACCCAACACAGCGGTCCTGTCCTTCACTAATCCAAATTAGATGATCTAATATCGCAGCAAGGCCCGGCCGCACCCAGCTGGCCTTCCCAGTTCGTGAACTGGGGAGCGGCTAGCCGAGGCGATGACAGCTCATAAAATTTCAGACGACCAACGGGCAGTCGAGCATAAATGATAAAAATTATATAATATATAAGCAGTTTCCACAGTTTTTTTTGTTGTTTTGACTTTCCAACTTCCGCCCTGCGCAGTTATCCGGAACCCTATGCAGCTATTCAACGTACGCCTTACGCAAGAATGCGGCACTCCGTGCAATTACCCGCTGATAACTTATGAGACACCCTACTGAGTTATCTGACCCCCAACAGCGTTGGGAAAAATTAAAGCGTTGGGCAACGTTCAATTTTTGATGTACCACTACCGGTGAACCAAATTTCATTTTTTGTTTCTAACTCCCAGGGGGAAGGAGTTTTTGGGCACCCGTATAACTTATACCGTATACTGTATTAAATTTGGACAATACAAGGGGGAAATGTGTGTATATAAACACGCACTTTAAAAATCACAATAATTCGCAATAATTTAAAAAAAACTGGTAAAACCAAGTTGTAGAGCGCGTCAAACTACGTCGATCTGACTATTCAGAAATTGATTCGGGCCACCAGGTCCCCTTAGAGAGCTGTTTGAAATCTACAACCTACGCAAAAAATACCGTCAATGTTTTCGAAAAGTTGAGGGGGTCAACAATACTCGTTTTGACCTACGGGGCCTCCATATGCCTTAAATAGACGAAAAAACAAGTCATGTCTTTAAATACACCCCTTCGCTGTTATCTTGTCACCCGTTATCTTGCAGATTTTCCCGTAGGCTCCGTTATCTTGCACATTTTTTGGGCCAATTTTCCAGGAATCCCTATCTTTATGTGTGAAGCACTGCGCTGTTATCTTGCAGGTATCCCCGTTAGCTCCGTTATATTGCGGATTTTTTTCATGCGATAGTTGCAAGATTTTCAGCGCAGGGGGTGTACACACACACTTCCTCTGGTAGTTAACTAAAAACTACATATACCATGTGCGCAGTTAGCAGGCAGGTTTCGCGACAAAAAACCCTGCCTGATAACTGCGTAGGGTGCCTGATATTTGGCGGAATACGGAAAAAAGTAATTGTAAAAGTTCGTAGGTGTATAGGGTGCCTCTTACTGCGCAAGGCGCAGGCGGAAAAATGAAAAGATTTTTGGGGAAAAAACCGCCTGATAACAGCACGAGCAGGCCAACTTGCCTGATAACTGCGCACTCGGTGTATTTGGGGTATGTAATACCATATGTTGATCCACAAACTTATTATAAAAAAAAACAACAACAAGAAGACGCTTTTTCGCGCTAAACAGGATTTTCTACATTTGAATTTAAGCAATGAAGAAGGCCAATCGTTCGGTGTCGGACGATAACCTCGAAAAGTATTAAACGGAGAAGATACGTTGGGTCCGTTTAACTCACGAATTTTACCTGGGAGTCAATGCCCTCATACCTTTCATCATTTTTTACAAACCACTCACATTACTTCACAAGATTGCAAATAGCCAACTGCACTGTTCACAATGTTATATATATTTATTGTAATTTTATAAATACAAAACATATATTTCTATCACATTTGATTTCATTCAAATTAAAACCACAATTCTAAAGCTTAAGACTTTATCTTAACTTATATTATGGCATTTTGAGCATCCGAACGTTTGATATGTACCATGATGCTATTTATGACAGTCAATACAACAACGACCATGTTCCTTAGGCGTTCAAGGCTTTATTGAAACTAATATGTGAAAAGTAGTACTGGAGTGACAAAAATTGTGTCACCGAGAAAATTGTCCCTTGTAAGTTTAAAACAGTACTGAGTCTTATCCAGTGTTCGGAAAATGCGACGAACGCTACCAGCGCGACGTCCCGACCGCTACCGAAGTTTTGAGAATCATCGACGACCGTCGCTCTGTTGATCGCGGTCGTCCGACAAACGACTGATATTTTTTGTTTCACTAGTTTTTCATATGATAAAATATCGTATCTAGTTTTTCAATTTTGATGCTATTGAGTTGTCAAATTTGGGGGTTTTCGGAAGACTGGTCTTATCTATGGTACTGACCCGCGTCGAGCTCGGTGACAAACTGACGACCCACACCAGTAACTCAAACACATGAAAATCTTACGAAACGCAAATTTAGGTAAAAAAAAAAATCGCCCAATGCAGTAAGCTGAACTTATTAGAAGACGTTTAATCTAATTGGGTAATCGGGATGCTCAATAATTCACTAGGGTAGAAATCAAGTAGGTATATGCCTTTTTCATATAATATGAATCATATTTTATATTATAAAATTCATTTAGTCATAAGAATATCTTACAAGCTAAACTATATTAATGAATAGTTTATGATTCAAGTCATTTTCTTTTTAAGTAAAAGCTTGAACTCTTTAATGACTAACAATGAAAATGAATCTCGGCGCATTATTGCAAAATGTATATGGTATTTTTCATAATGTTGATAATCTGGTTTAATAAAATTTAACAAAACGTGAATTTTACCTACACGCCGTACTGTTTATTGTATCTGACAGAGTGATTTTCAAACGCGAAAAAAATAAATAAGTATACCACTTTTTGGTAACGTTGCTTGACAGCGCGTTCGGTTAACTCTATATAGCCGACGCTCGCCAATTTTTTTTTTGAAAATTAATTTTAATCTATTTGAAGAGACTAACGAATTGTACTAGAATAAAAACAAACCTATCAATAAATTTTATCTGGGATACGGTTATCCGGGATACGGTATCCCTAGGGGGCGTTCCTAAATTTTTTGTGCCGAAAAAAAGTGTTTAATATGTTTCATATAAGACTACGTCTATATGTAATCGACCACGGCGCATCTGATTTTTTTGTTTAGAAATGCCAAAAACCAACCGGTTACCAGAAAATGACCAAAAAGCACTAGAGTTTGAGGTTTTTTGCCCCTGGTAGCTTAACCGTCATATCTGGAACCGCTTATATGTGAATAAGTTGAAACTTTGTTAGCAAGCTTAGAATACTCATCGCTAAGTTCACATCAGTTTTCAGAAGTATACGAGTATTATTTCTATAGGTTAGTCATTTAGGAACGTCCCCTAGGTATCCCTCTCAGAGGGAATCAGTCCAAAAAGAAAAACCATTGTGATTTTGTTGAAATGTAGAAATTAGCATACTACAGAGAACCCAGTTACAGTACTCACATTGTTGCCACCAAGTGGTTCATTTTCAACACGGAATAATCTTATAATCTTGCTTGGTGGTCGAGGAAATATTGAAAATTATTAATATCATCTTTCCGAAATTTCATCAATCGAATCCAAACATGTTGTATTGGAAATTTTTGTCGACTTCCGTCATTTTATTAAAAACCAACTTTTATGGTATCCATTTTGGTCCCGATTCAATTGAATTGCGATTACCCTAAATAGGGTAAAAAATTGACATTTGCCGAGCCACTTATTTTAAGACCTATTGGAAGTGTATTGCCCTCTGGCTTTTTTGTTGATGAAAATTCTATAAAGTATGGGCCATACCAAACCCAAAAAAAAAATAATAATTACCAAATAAATTACATTCTGTACTTCAATACTTAAAAATTATGTTTTCCGAGGCGTAAAAATATGTATGTAAGCTTGTTAATATCGTACTCATCAATACTCGTCACTAAACTTTACTTTAAAATTGAAATATCTCAAATTCATCAAATTTATGGTAAGTTAAATGTTATGAATAATCATATTATGGCCTACGCCCCCAGTAATTTTCCATCTCAAGCTCAAGTACATACCACTTCAATAACCGATGCAGAAGACATTGAAGTATGACGTTGAAATTGAATTTTAAAATTAATTAAGACATAGAATATGCGAGAAAGAGGTTTTTGAATTTATTCCAGGAAATGTTGTGTTTGGGGTAACACGAGGCTGTCAAACTTTTAAGATGAAGATCGGTTATAATAAGGCTCTGTCGGGGCGTCGTAAGAGATTAAAAACCCGTTAAAACTTTATTTTTATATTAAATAATAGGAACGGCACCGACTAAATCGGTCTCTTTTTTCTGGCGAAAGGTTAATCCGCCAAAATTTTCACATTTTGAGCAGTCTAATTGGCCAGGAATGGAGAAATTTCGGCGGATTACCCTTTCGCCACAAAATAAACGAGACCGATTCAGACGGTGCCTTAGGAACATATTTTTTGACCGGGCCCTGCGTTGCCAAAGCTGTATATTGAGATAAATTAAAATTGTGTTTTAAAAATTTACTAGATCGTAGGTGTTAGGCCACTTTATAAAAATATAGAAAGCACTGGATATTTCAAATTTGGGAAATAATAGAAACTTTCAAGATAATTTAGAAACCAGTTTCCAAAGAGAATTGACTAGAGCATTCACCATCCTGTGTCTGTTCTTTATTTTATATGGCTGTACATTGAAATATGTAATCACATTTCGGACGAAAAAGCGACGGAAAGAGAATTTAGGATCGAGTTTTCTAATTTCCCCGAGGTATCATAAAACATTTATTCGATTTAAGATGTTATTCAAATTAAGATGAAAATAAAGTTGTTTTAGCGCACCGTTTTAGACGCTTACACCTAGTAAAGTATGATTTTAGAAACTCACGGAATTACTAAATTTAGCTTATTATTACTACAACTGAATGAAAATTATTCGGTTGCTCGTTCCCAGTCCTTCAAGTTGGTAATAACAATTTGTTAAGGCAGAATTATAGTAAAAACTGAAGTTTTATTATTTCGAAAATTTTCTAATAAAACTATTTAAGTTCCAAAAAGAGTAACAATAAAAAAAAAATCCTTAAAATTAAACAATTCAAAAAACCGGTTGAGTTTCATGAAAATCCGTCGAGCGTTTCTAGATTGTTTGTAAATATCTTCGAACGATTTGTCAGCGTGTTTCTTGTGTCGCTGAAATCAATCGAAGAAATTTACAAAAAATCTAGAAACGTTTGGCCGATTTTCATGAAACTCAACCGGTAGTCCCTGAAGTTTTTAAAAATCTAGAAAGTTTCACGAACAATTTATTAAAAATTCACTGAAAATTAGTAAATTAAGGGGTCTAGGAATGTATTAAAAAAACTCAAAAATTATTCAAAATTTCTAAACGGATTTCAAGAATGTCAGAAAAAATAGGCTTGGAAAACTAAATTAGTGCCGCCATTGTCAGTTTCGTCCGCTATTGATAACCATTCAACTATTAACCGCAATGCAGATGAATTAAGGACCCCAACCAGAAAACTGGAAACCGTCCTGTTTTTAAATTAGCCACGTGAACCATCGGTGATGATATATGTCGGGTATTTTCACTTCATTAATCTCAAATTTATACATGTGTGAGTTTCAATAAATGTCACCCTAGTCTGTTGATAAATTACTTTTGATACCGAATAATATTTGCGAGGATAAGAAGCGCAGACTAAAATATCAACCTTTTTTAATATAATACATTTTGAAATGGATCGTCCGCGATAAATACGTTCGACTCTTTTTTGTGAAAGTTAAGGACGGGTATGGCTTGTTGTTGACAAAAAAAAAATACCAAAAAGGATTCAAAAAAATCATATAAATTCGTCCTATAAAACGCCCTTTCCTGACACGTGATGTTCGTTAACAACAGACCCTAGTCGTCCTTAATGGTTTTGGCTACCAAAGCCTTTTCGGAGATATTCAGTTAGACAATAATTCGAAAGTGTCAAGAAAGTTACCGTCGAACAATTAACACAGGGTGCGCGGTTATGTTTCACAAAAAAAGATTGAAAAATAATGAAACATGATGGCATGGGCGGGATAAAGTACAACATAACGGCGTCGGTTTTAACATATAAAGATGTGTATTAGGGGAAAATATATTCTAGAAAAAACTGAAACATAACAGCACGGGCGAGAAGATATGAAACATAACGGCGCAGCTTATGTACAATATCAAAACTGCCCCAAATAACGCCCAATTTTGTAAACAGCAATTATTTCGGTACCCTTAGATTCGATAAGGACTTCGAAAGATAAAATATAAATTCTAAGGGGCGTACCAAAATATGATTTAAGAAAACGTGGCCAAATTAAGATGTCAAATAATCACGCGAAAAACATAAAACAAATTCAGCCTTATTTCACTTAAATAATCCATCTGCAAATTAACACATTGATTTCTGCACATCTGACCTTGCCTTCTTGCAGTCTTAAAGTTACTACGTTTTTAGACTGAAATTACCATACATTTTACGAGTAAAAAATACAGAGAAAAGGTGTGCAACGGACTGTCATCACAAAAAAAAATCGAGAACAAACGATAATGCCCAGTTTTTCAGCCAACAGTTCCAGCTCAACAGTCGAAGGTAATTCACATAATGAACCGTACTACTGAATTATTTAGTCTAAATACAAAAGAAAAATTGAAGTTAGTAAATTACTTATCATTAATTAAATCACTAAATAATTTTCAGCGATATAGCTAACTTAAAAAAAAAACTGAAACAAAAAATGAAAAACCGGGAAAATCAAAAAAAAAATCATCCGTTTTTCATACTTTTTTTTTTGATTTTACACTTTGTAATACTCACTGTGTATGCACTTTTGCATACATGGTACAGTCTCGGGTTAAAAAAATCAGAAAAAACAGCAAACTTTTTTTAACATCGAATTTTTTTATTCATCCAACACAGATGCCTGTTTATTCACTTATTGATTTAAAAGATAGCTCAGGTCCGTTGGTTTTTGCAAGGCTGAATTTTGTTCATTTTTTCCATTTTTTTTTGACTTTTTGAAATTATCAATTCTAGATATGTTTTGTCATTGCGATTGGTTTGTAGACAAATGATCATTTCAGTCCTCGTCCCCGAAACGGGTGTTTTTTTTTTGATTTTTCCAATGATCCCGAAACGGGTGGTTTTTTCAGATTATTATGACAGAAATTATTCCCAAAAAACCGAAAAAGGCAAAAAAAGACAAACGTCTATGACAGATTTTTTAAACATCACCAAATNATTGTGAATCAGTCGTTTCAGCGGTATAGTTTATGCGTTCCAAGGTCCGTATCCAAAATAAAAGTGTAAAAGACATGATTTTATAACCTTTTTGCCTCAAAATCAAATTTCACCAAAAATCGTTTTATTTTCATTTTCGGTCTCAGTAGTAAGGAGAATGTGCCAACCGCGGTCGCAAAACAAACAAACCAGGCGGTTGGCATATTTTACCGTCTGGTTGGTACATTCTACCGCCCGGTTGGCACATTATACCACCAGGTTCTAAATATAACCGGCCGGTTTTTAATTTTTCAGTTCCGGAAATACAAACAAAAACTGGTAAAGCCAAGTTGTAAAACTGGGAGTTAAACCCTAACTCCAATACACTAACAACCCTAACTCCCATACCCTTTTCAGCTTCATGTTGCCGCGTCGGCGGAAAGAGCAGCCTGCAAGAGTTTCTAGAACTCTTGTTGTTTGTTATTTACTCAATTTCTATTGTGATAATAATCTCACTCAGAGACCCGCCATAATCTTCGCGTCAACCGTCGCCTCAACGGTCTCCACAACCCTCACCACGGCAAGCGCCCACGCTTAAAAGTTGGGATTTACTAATTTCTTCACTCTAACTAACTGGACGTCCTTAAACCAATTTGTTTGTTTTTTCTTCACATCATATAAAGTATGGTGCTATTAGTGCGTTTGTATACACTTATGTTTTCAATTAAGCGTAACATTTGTCGTTAGTTTTTTTAAATATTTTGCTTATTCTCTTATATTTATAGTACACTTCCATAAATTAATAACAAATTTAAAAGAAAACAAAATTTTCAAACACTTCACATTTTCACAAATTAAACGTTTTGATCTTGCTAAATCAATATTTGAACCACTGACTAATTCAATAAACTTGAAGTGTTTGTTTTTTGTTAAATTTGTTAATAATTTATGAAAACGTACTATAAATATAAGAGCAAAAACAAAATACCTTTATATTATTTTCAATTTTAGTTTAAAAAACAACGAAAAATGTTCGAACTTTCATGCTTTATTGAAAACATAAGTGTATATAAACGCACTGATGACACCATACTTTATATGCTGGGAAGAAAAGACTACCAATATATCAAATTATTTCACGTTATACAGAATACTGACGATTTAATAAAGATAATGCAACACAAAGGAAAAATAAACTTTTCTGTTACAATCAATAAAAATCTAACTAGTGTGCACAAAAATCAAACGATTCCGTTTTACGATGTACAGAGTTTCAGTTTAGAGAACGAAAATCAACAAATTGGTTTAAGTACGTCAACTACTGTTAGCTGTCACCAACATTAAAATTTGTCATTAGTAATCCAAATTAAGAAATGGAAGTACTGATGGCAAAAATGGCCCAACTTCGGGTCGAAAATGCTAAACTGATTCACTGGTCAAAAAACTCAATATACACTTTTTTTCCCATTTTCACCTCTAGGCGCCGGGGTCCATAATGCTATAAAATTTAGTTTTCGAATTTTATATATTGTTTTCCGTATACTTAAACTCGTAGTTTACATTCATTCTATAACAGATATAATTATCTTAATGTGAGGGTTGAAAAGACTGAAAGTGGAAGTCGAGCCAAATGCGCGAAAAACACCACCCGGCTCCAACAATTGTCTTTATTTGTAATTTTGCTTGAAAACGACAGAAATTTTGGAAAAGATGAGACTCAAGTTTGCTCAAACAATGTAAAAAATGTTCGTCTGAGACAGAAGTCTCAGCGTTCTTGAATATCATCCCTTATATAAATACTAAAATTCTTTATTTTCGGAACACTCAAACCGAAGTCACTTTGCCACTTTTATCAAAACGTTACCAACTCAAACATAACCTGTCTTGTGCCCAACTCTTCTCATCACTAAAAATTTAAAAATTGTTATCCAATTATTACTGAATTATAATTTTTTGTGGCCCTAAAAAGGGCCGGGGTAGTCATTCCAAGCGGCCGGTCACCATACACTGTCAACTGTGATAATCAGTTCTCATCATCAGTTGAAAATTCCACTTCTTCCTTCTTCGTCTTCTTCGACACTAAGGTACTAATCAGGTCATTCCCGAACATGGTTTTACGTTTTTCTCGTTGAGCTTTTTTCTTTTCTCGTTCAGCTTTTCCGGTATCTTCTCGGTGTAACTGAATAAAATCCAGAGGAACGATTGGTAGTTGGGTATTGTCTTCTGTATTTTCCGGAATAAGGATAGCACTCTGAGTTGGTACCGTTTCAACTGAAGTTGGCAAAGCCTGCGAATTTATTACCGAGGTCATATGCGTCGCTCTAGTATTTAATTCGATAGCGGTTGGATTTTGACGTCGGCGATTCAAAAAACGAGACGTCAAAGAATGAGTCATAATTCCGCACGCAAAAACGAAAATTCCAACAGAAAACTCGATAAGTAAAAACCAATTAAATTCAATATTGATGCAAAATTGGCTTCCCATCATACTACCGGTGTCGTAATCTGGTTGATCAATAGAAGCATCAGGTTGAAAGTCGTTTCCGTACTCGGAGTAATGATCTATATATTTGTAGTCGAATGTATTCATTGTAAAAAATTTATTCTCTCACAATTTATTTCTCTTTTTGTAACAAGATACGTTTATTACACAAAAACGTTGAAAATTATCACGTGGAATCACGCAATAAGTGGCCCAAAAAAATGAGTGAAGTTTTTTTTTTGTTGCGCTTCTTTTATTCAGAGTGTGCCTATGTTGAAGAGACAACCTGAATAGTTGAAAATTGACTGGGTGTCTCTACAACAGATGAGAACATGACAAATCGAAATAAAAATAAATAAAAACGTTGTAGAGACAACTTGTTTATGAATGTCAATATTTATTTAATAAAAATGAATAAATATTTATAAATATATTTATGTATATATATATGTATGTGTGTGTGAGTTTTATTCAAAAAACAACTAAAACCAAATGCCACTTAAAATAAAAACAAAAATTGTTGAATTTTCGGGATTGATATGCCCTTTTAGAGCAGGAGTCTTTGGTAGTACTAGAACGGGAAAAACTACACTTATTTACAACATTTTGAAACATAAAAAATTTGTTGGTGAAATCGAAACTGTCTATTACTGTTATCCTTCAGCCTTTTCAGATCAGCCGTTAGACTGGCATGATGATCTTGACTTCGATATAGAATATATAGATTTTTTACCAAGTTTAGAATTTTTAGAAAGTATAGAGAACAATTCATTATTAATTATTGATGACTTCTGGCTAGAAGCATGTAATAGTTCTATCATAAGGAACATATTTACTTGCGTATCAGGAAAACGAGAATTATCTGTATTTATAACATCTCAAAATCCATACGATGGCTCTTTAAATGCTAGAACAATTCGAAATAATATCAACTATTTTTTTTTACTTAAAAATCTGGGAGATTATCAAATAAATCGACGAATCTGCTCTCAATTAGGCTTTTTAGCGCAATTTACGAAGGCTCAAAAGCAAATTAAATTTGATAAAAGAGGGTTCGTAATGATAAATTTGGATGTTAATTTAGATTTCGAAGAGCTCCGTGTTATGACGAATTTGTTTGATAATCCTATTGTTTACACATAAGCAAAAAATTTTTTCTTTACTTGAATGTATTAATTAATAATTAACAAAATAAAATTGTATAAAAGTAAATGTGATTTCATAATTTAATCATAAAATGAATTTTTTTAATGATGCTAATCAGATTAAAGCAAAAAAAGTCGTTATTATTCCACCTTTATATAATAATGATAAAACTCTTGAATTTTTATTGCAAGCTGAAAAAAATATATTCTATCCAAATGAAGTCTTCTTACATTTCACAGTAAAAGTGCCTGTAAATTACATCATTGACAATCAGGTTGCTGGAAAGTTGTTCGACTCGGTAGAAGTTCAAATTAATAACTGTACAATAACAAGTCGTTCAAGTTCCAATGAATATTTTTTAAATTCTTATTTTAATATAAAAGGAAGTTATCCAACAGACATTATTGAGACAAGTATGAGGCCAATGGGATTGTATAGCGTTCGGTCATTAGATGTTAATGCAATAAAAGCGTTGACAACTGCTAACAAAAATCTATATTTAGAAAACGCTTGCTCTCATGAAATAAAATCTGGAGGAAAAGTGACTTATAGAATATATAACATTATAACTCCAATTTTGTCGCCAATTTTTCAACAGACTAGACCGTTACCACCGAATTTAACCATAAATGTGAATTTTCGTCGAACTATTCCTGATATTCCTTTGTTAGAAATCGAAACTGATACTTCAAAAACGTTTGAAACAAAAAATATTACCTTAGAAAATGTTTTCTTAGAATGTACATATGTTGAACATGAGACATTAAAAAAATATAACTTTTTGACAACAAAAGAAATAAAGTATGCAATTGAAGAACCAGTTATAAGAACATTCACAATTGACAGCGGGCTTACAACTGCCACCTTGTCAGCAAATACCGGCGGTAAACTACCATTTATGGTGTTTTCAACGTTAATTAAGCCGGCTGCTTTTTTTGGGAACTTTGAGCTATCAGCCACTCGTTTTGATCGACACAATTTGAGTGCCTTTCAAGTGCTTGTAGACAATTCCCCTTTACCAGGATCCAAAGTTACAATAAGTGATGAGTCATTTGTAGAACCTTACGTGGCATTTTTGAGGAACACAAAACTCTACAACAATGCTTTGGCTGGAAAAACGATGAAAATGATTGACTATTTACATAGCAATTTTATACTTAGTTATGATCTCACTACTGTTAAACAAGAATCTGGCTGGCTTTCGCTGAAGTACGATTTTGCAGGAGTTACTTCAGAAAAAATTATGGTAATTGTTTACATGCTATATGAGAAAGAAATCATAATTAATAAAGATCGAGAAGTTTCAGTAAATAACTGAACCAACTTAATGTTATTGTACACATCATTTGTTAATCATTTACTAATTACCCTTTATAAAACACCGAACATAATTATTTTAATCACTTTAACATGAAACATCTAGCAGAAAAAACGGAATATATTTTATTACCTCTTTCAATTTATAAGAAATTTTTTAAAGACGTGAAAATTTCTGGGAGGAAAATATCCGCAATTTTAAATGAAACTGAGATCAAACGGTCAAAAAGAAAATGCGAATCCGATGACAAAAAAGAAGAATCAAAGCCAAAATTCAGCAAACAAAGTAAAAAAAACGAAACCGAAAAAGACGCCTCTCCGGAATCAGGAAGCGAATTTACAGAATCCGATAATTCCTCAGGTTCCGAATAAAACTCAGACACTTTTAAAAGAATTATTTGAAAATTTGGAGTCTAAAGTAGCCTATACAAGAGCACTGAAACGATTTATAGCCGAAAACGAAATTTTCTCAAAATTCAAACCATTAAGACGACGCTTTAAAAGGCGAAAAACAATTGTTCATGGACCTTTCAACACTTATCAATTAGATTTAACTGATATGCGTAAATTCAAACGTGAAAATAAAAATAATGGCTGGATTCTTTTTATAATTGATGCATTTTCCAGGTATTTATACGTAAAACCTATGAAGCATAAAAATGAAGAGGATACTACAGCGGCTATAAGGTCGTTTTTAGATGAAATTTCAACGCTTCCTAAATTTTTTTATCATGACGCCGGTAAAGAGTTTTTGAATAAATCAGTGTATAAACTTTTGCAACAAAGGGGAATATCACAATTTGTTTTAAAGACAGGACCAAAAGCAGCAATTGTTGAACGTGTTCAGAAAACAATTAAAACAAACTTGGAAATGATGTTTGCAAAACAAAAAAATCGTGTTTGGATAGATAATTTAGACCAAATTGTTTCAAATTACAATAATCGAAAACATAAAGCGATAGGTATGAAACCTATTGAAGTATCATATAACAATTGGCAAGATGTATTTAAGCACCTGTATTCTATTGATATCAAACCAAAAAACTGTCAGTTGAAAAAAGGTGATCTAGTTAGAATATCGTTAGAAAAAAAACTTTTTACTAAAGGTTATACACAAAATTATTCTGATCAAATTTACGTTATTAAATCTGCTATAAATAGTCATAATCTGTGTTACTATAAAATAACAGATTTATATGGTAAAAATAGCCAGAAAAAATATTATCATCAATTATCTCTTGTTCTGAAAGAAAATGATAATAAATTTACAAGCACGAATGTTCGCACACGGAGAAGAACACTTTCAACTTAATCATTATTTTAAAGATAATACTAGTTATGAAATGGCTGTTCTAAATGTAGTTTTATTAGAAAGACCGAGAACAATATATGATATTACTACAAATATACTGGAATATGATAATTTGAACCCATTGCAAATTATTTGCCGATTAGGTCCACTTAACTATCGTATTACACATCCAGTTTACTATAAAATTGGCGTCGGTGCTTTAAAAAACCTCAGAATAAAAATTCATAATTTTCAACCTCAATTAACTGCAATTCAACTACATTTTCGGGAAATTAATGGTCCGCAAAAAATACAAAACTTGTCGCCTTCGCTTTATTCCTAAAAAAGTTGTAGGAAATGGATACGGAAACCTTGGAAAACGAAACAAATACAAACGAAGGGCTAAAAGCCGAAGAAATAAAAAAAAGTTGTCGAAAAGATAAATATTTTGCGGGGGTCCTAAATATGAAACTGCTTAAAAATCTTATAATAATTAATTATCCTGTATCATTTGTTATTTTCTATAAAAAACATTGGCTTGCAATTTTTATTTCAAAATCAGATTTAGAAATTTTCGATTCTGCCGCAAAAATATGGAAAAACCCACCACGTAATTTCATCAATTTTATTTGTTCAAACTCTGATAAAGATATAAAGTTTAATAAAGCATTACAATCAAAAGATTCACAATTATGTGGTTTATTTTGTATTCTTTTCATAAAATTAAAAGCTCGTAATTGGAATTATTCAAAAATTATAAAATTCATCAAACACTACAGTAATAAAAGAATGAAGTTGAGTAATATTTTTCATTGTAAATAAATAACTCTTCATTATGTTGAGGCGAAAATTAACTCAATATTCGTTGTTTTGAGGCGAAATAAACTAATTCTTTGTTGCGTTGAAGCGACATAAACTAATACTTCACTGTGTCGAAGCGAAAATTTGAATCAAGGGGGCTTCTTTGCGGCATGTAGGGCATCGCTAAAAAATATTAGATTTTAATTTTTGTTGGTAAATTTTGACATGCTACTCAAAAATGTTTCTTTGGGAAAGTTTTATACAGCCTATAACTAGAAATAGGAAATCAGAAAATTACAAAATAGATAAAGTTTCTTATTAAATCTGTATATCCAACACTTTTAAACTATTTTCTGATATAACTGTAAGCGAGTTAAAATACATTTTGTTTATCAAGTCTCTTAATCAACCTAAATTAGTTCGTCAATAGAAATAATATCATTATTCTTCAATTTACTTACGTCGTATCCTATACGACTAGCGCAAAGGCTGCACAAAACGTGGCCACAGCCTGAACCGACATGGAAAAGTCGTATGTTTTTGATTCCGAAACAAACAGCGCACTCCATATGTCCAAAGTTGGCAGGTGTTTCATTCTCTTTTTCGTCCAATTCTCGTGATAGAATGTCGTAGCTGTGTTGCATTTTTCGGAGGTCCTGGGTTAGGTCAGATTTTTCTTTATTCACTTGAACAAGCATTGAACGACTTTCTTGAATTTGGCGACGTAGGTCTACCTCCATGCGATGGTTAGCCAACCTTTTTTCCACTAATCGTTGTTCAGCTTTGTTGAGTCGCACTTCCAGATTTTTGATCTTCTTAGTCTTCCATCTGAGACAACATACATAAAAAACCGTGTGGGTTATATTAGTAAGTTTTAATATTAATTTAAAAATTGAAACAAAATGTTTTTTGATTGAAATTTGGCTTTTTTAATTGAAATTTAAAAGTTTTAACGGCAAATAAGTTTTAGCCTCACGATTACGTAATTTTTTCAGTTATCTATATGTTAACAAATTAAATTTGCACACACGGTTCATAAATTAAAAACGATATAATTAAGTAGAATAATAGCCACCTTGCTTCTTTTTCGTTATGAACGAGCCTTTCTTGCAGTTGTTTGTCTTTAGTTTTGATCAATCTGTACGCGTGAAGTAGCTCCGAATGCTCTCTTCCGTGGGCATCAAGCTAAAAAGTGAGAATAAAATTTGAGCTTACAAAAATTTTAAAACGGCATTTACTAAAGATTAAAAAAATAATATAAAAAATATGTTAGACTTTAATCAAATTACCATTATTCTTAAATTCATTATATAATCCGTAACTAAAAGCGAATTTTTTAGTTCATTTCGATCTTGTATGTCGTCGATCATCCGAGTTGTAATTCCACGGTCGTTTAAACGAAGTTGTTCAGCACGCTCCTCAGGATTTTGAGCTTCCCCATTATTTTGAGTAACAAAGTTCATATTAAACGTTTCAGCCATTAATCAGTCTATAATTACTCATTTAAGCAATTAAACCACAAAAACTTATAATTATTCCTAATAAATTGAAAATTATATTAAACAACAGATTTCACTTGTGTGGGTGAAAATTTTTTTACAAAAGACAAATTAATTTCATCCAAAATTATCTCAGACAAAAATTTTGTTTTAAATTTTTAAAAATCATCAAACTAGTCATTGGTGTGAGTATTATTTGTCTCGGTACCAAATTGATTGGTCTTGAAAACTAAATTGAGAATGAAATTAAAAATTATTCTGTGGTATTTTCTTCTGCGACGTTTTCGTCTTCTGTGTCATTATCAATGATTTCCACGTCATTATCGGAGGTTGGTGCCGACTCATCTTGTTCTTCTTCAGATGATGAAGAGTACTCAATTTCTCGAACTGGGTTCAAAATGTAGACGTTTCTGTCCTCTGGCTCCCCATCCGAGCCATAACCATTATCGATAACGATTGATGAGAGGGATACTGCCAAACGGAGACTACTGATAAAACCTTAAAATTAAATGTTAAATTCAAGTTTCCCCAACAAAAGGCTAAAAATGTATAACTTTTTTAAATTGTTTCATTTTTTTTCTATTTTGATTGTAAAATTCATACATTATTTCTATGTTTGTCTTATTTTGACAAATAAAGCATATTTATACATACGTTTGTTGTAACATAATAGAAAGCTCTTCATAGGTTGAAGTTTTTGATTGCTGAAACCAATTGTTTTATAACGCGTTTTGATCATGAAGCCTTTTTTTCCGTCCAGAATTCGTGGTAGTAATTGCGAAGAAAGACTCAGGTCAAAAACCGAACACACATCGCAAATTGGTACTGTCACGTGACGCCTGAAACCATAGATGTAAAATGAGCGTTGTATTCCTTGAACGGTATTTTTAAAACCGTTGACGGAAAATAAGGTGTTGAGCCGTAAATTCAGACTTGGTAGAATAAGCGTGTCACCCCGTGATAACCTTAATTATAAGATTCACGTCCTCGCATAAGAATCGGGGAAAATTGAACGTTCTCATTTTACAACTTTGCCTGAAACCTACGAAATTTTCTTCTTCTGTATCGCCTCGCTCACATCTTTCATATGGGTTTGTAAAACCAGCATCTCCTCGGTCTACGAATTCTTCTGGTTTCAAAACTAATTCACGTTCCAGCCCCAAATCGGTACGATACTTAATTTGTCCGGGCCTGTAGAGGAAATATAATAAGTTAGTTTAACAAAATATTACATACCCATATCCAATGCCATATTCGTATGACAATAAAACGTATAAGCCGCATCGAGAAATGCAATGAAGAACAATATTCTTTTTTCGAAAACTAGTAAAATAGAATTTTATTGTTTAATTTTTGGTTCTGTTAAATAAAAAAATCAATAGATTCTGAATTATCAGATCTGATAAAAAAAATTGACGTCTACTGAGGCATGGTTGACCAAAAACAAAATTGTCAATTAATTTTTGTATAAATTTCAAAAAATCGTAAAATCAATATTTGAGGTGTCGGTTTACTTTTTTTTCCATAACAAAATAAACCTAATCATTTTGCCGTGTTTTAACTTAAAAAATTTATTTTCTGACCACTTGGTCATATAGTGACCAGGCCAAGTGTTTGCCCACTGGTCAATTGTAAATTGTGGTTGCTACAACAAAAACTTCTCAAATAAATGATAACTTGGGCAATTGTCAACAGATAGCTAGAATATTAATGACGTGGGACGTGAAATGACCACTTACTACCTAAAAATGCAAAAATGGTTGAAAAAAAGGACCTCTTAGATAATGGTCAACCACGGTTAAACTGGTGGTTATTATCGTAATACAATAGTTGTTTTCTGGTGCTGAAGTCGTGAACTTCAAAATGCCGACACTGTTTGAAGAAAGTTATTGTTAGTTTAACCGTGGTCGAGCACAACCTAATATGGTCAATTAGTCTTATTGAAATTTTCAAAAAATCGTAAAATCAACATTGTTGGTGTCGGTATACTTTTGTTTCTATAATAAGATTAACCTCACTATTATTATGTGTTTAAACTGAAAATTAATATTTTTGACCACTTTCTCATGTAGTGACCAGTCCAAGTGTTTGCCTAGTGGTCAATTGTGTTTTGTTGTTGCTACAACAAAAACTTCTCAAATAAATGATAACTTGGGCAATTTTTAACAGATAGCTAGAATATTAATGACGTGGGATGTGAAATGACCACTTACTACGTAAAAATGCAAAAATGGTTTAAAAAAAGGACCTCTTAGATAATGGTCAACCACGGTTAAACTGGTGGTTAGTATCGTAATACAATAGTTGTTTTCTAGTGCTGAAGTTGTGAACTTCAAAATGCCGACACTGTTTGAAGAAAGGTATCGTTAGTTTAACCGTGGTCGACCACAACCTAATATGGTCAATTAGTCTTATTGAAATTTTCAAAAAATCGTAAAATCAACATTGTTGGTGTCGGTATACTTTTGTTTCTATAATAAGATTAACCTTACTATTATTACGTGTTTAAACTGAAAATTAATATTTTTTGACCACTTTCTCATGTAGTGACCAGTCCAAGTGTTTGCCCAGTGGTCAATTGTGTTTTGTGGTTGCTACACCAAAAATTTCTCAAATAAATGATAACTTGGGTAATTGTTAACAGATAGCTAGAATATTAATGACGTGGGACGTGAAATGACCACTTACTACCTAAAAATGCAAAAATGGTTGAAAAAAGGGACCTCTCAGAGAATGGTCGACCACGGTTGAACTGACGGTTATTTTCTTAATACTTAAATGGTTTTCTAATACTTAAGTTATAAACTTCAAAATGCCGACACCGTTTTAACAAAATTTTTGGCAGCTAAACCGTGGTCGACCAACAAATCTCAAAGTTATTTTTTGAATTTTCAAACTTAAAATGAAAGTATTAATGAAAATTTGAAATTTTTCTAACCGTGGACCATGAATTCGTAGATTGGCGCCATCAACTAGCCCATCACAATCAAGGTGTTCCAAATTCGGCAAATTGATTTGTGTTCGCAACATGAAGTGTCCGTACAGAACGAGTTGATAGTAGGCTGAAAGGGAATCGAGAATATCTTCGTCGTAAATAAAGGAACGGCCTCGACGAAATTCAGTGTTTGCAACAATCCTTCGTATTAGGTGTTCCAAGTTTTTTTTGTATGATAACACCAAAAATGCTATTTAAACTCCAGAATATACATTTGTTAGCTTCTTAGAAATTATTTTCGAACACAAATTTGCCAAAAATTGTCAATTGGGTTAAAATTTTGGGTTTGTTATAAGATTTTTTGATCAGTGTATCATACTCAATCATCTGGTACAAAAAAATTGATACGGAGACCCTCTTGGGAACAAAATCTTGGGACACCCTACTTCGTATGTATTTTCTCTCGTGTGCATCGCATCGGTCAAGATCTTCGAACATTTTTTCCAATTTATTGGCATCGAACTAACAATACATGATTAAGAACAAATAGATGAGATAAAAATTTTAATTATTCTATCAAATTTAACACTGAAACTAAAAATGCGTTCCTGACTATATCCAGAAAGCGTTAAAATATTCACGCAAAAGAAAATTTCGTACTTCTATATCCACTCGAGTGTGACATTTAATAATTTGATGAATCGTGGTTTCGCGAATAGTTCTCTGATCCATGTTGAAGGGTTGATTTTCGTGCTTATCCCAATAGTCATTCACACTTCTTGATATAGACATCATGATTTAATCAAAACTTTTACTTGCAATCTCTATTCAATATTCAGTTCTTACCATTTTCGTCTAAAAAAGCTCGCTTATAAAGCGTATGAAGTGCGCCGCGTGTGCTTTCATTCCACCTACCAGCGCACTTTATTTATTTCATTACAACTAACGTATGCGTTAATATAATCACTTCTTGAAACATATACACAACTTTTGTAATCTCGGTGTCATGAGATCTAAAATTCCAAATAATGTTGACCCTTTTTTATTTGCTGTTCATGCGTCAAATCCTCGAATTAACAGTACCAAACAGAACGTGAATCGAAAAATAAAAACATACAACCAAAATAACCTGAAAAGGGAATACCCTTTCAGTGTTAACAGAGAAAACATTGATTTCGTAGAGCTTAAAAAGTTAGAAGAAGCATCATGTCTCAATTTTGTTCTTATTCGGTCAAATTCCACGAAGATGGATGAGCTCATTTATGGATGTGACAATTGCAGTACAAATAGCATTGTCTTATATATCGACAAAATGTGAGTTATGAGTTTATAAAATTGTAAGAGTTTTAAAATGCCGAAAACGATTTCTTTGAATCTTACAAAAAAAAATTAAAACGCGCTACAAGTGTTTCTGGGATATCATTTTTTACATTTTCTTATTAAATTTTTGAGCTCTACAATTTGATCATAACAGATGTAAAATAAATGGGCGCTATGGGTCCTTAGACTCTTATGTGGCCTTTCACACGATATACTTTTCAAGACAGTGAGATAAATTACATTTAAATTTTAAATTTAGGGATTATTTTATTGCTGATTCAGTTATTATAAAAACTACCAATGAACATTATCATCAACGAACTATATTTCAAGCACTATCAGAACATGCCGATTTAGGAAAACCAAGTGAACTTGAAGCAAAATATTTTTCTTCAACGGGGTTGAATTATTTTAATGCCGGATATGACAAAGATTTCATAAAATTATTCAAAATTGGCTTTGATAGCCTTCTTTTATTCCAAGACCGTAACAAGCAGTTGGTCCCCGTTAATTTTTCTAGTTATGTAACTAAAATAAATTTCGTTTTTCAAACAGATGAAGATGATGATATCATTCCTCTACAAACAATGCTTTTAGTGTTAAAAAATCATAATAAACCTTTTATAAATTGCCCAACCTCTAATTGTGGTTACACAACAAGTAGGAAATTTTTGTTTGATCGGCACACTGCCCAATGTACAGGAGAGACAGTAATTAAGTTTTCCCATAAAACAATTGGCCCAAAAAGTTCAATTTATCAGGAATTATATGAAAAGTCGCTTCGTCCAACAAGTAAAGCGCCCGAACTGAATGACTATTTACTTTTACACGTCATCAATCTTATTGATCCAAATTCAAAAGAATCGTACATATCAGCGGCCGTAATTAGGTCGGAAGTATCAGGAATTTCTTATAAGTACAACTATTGTATGGGAAATATTGCAAACTGGTTTTTTGATGTTATTGATTTTGAGACGGATAATAAACGAGCATTATATTTTAGAACTTTAAGTTCTTATAGTTCCGTTATTCAAAACAACATTTGTTCGTGGGATTTCGATTCCAAAAATATTCAAAAGTCAAATTTATCAGTTGAAGAAAAAGCAAAAGCATTAAGAATATCAAAGTATTTCGAGAAAAATAAAAAACTACGTTTAATATGTTTCGATTCTCGTGAAATTTCTGAATTATTGAATGCAATTAAAAAAATGTATAAAGCAAAATACGGGAAACTTGTCAAATTCTTAGGATCAAGCGGGTCGTACATATCGTTTGAAGCGGAAAAATTTGAATTCAAATTTATAAATAATTATTGCAATGCCGACATAGATTTTCAAAGTTTTTGTGAAGCTTGGTTAGGTAGTAAAACTAATCTTTATTTTCCAAGTGGAACTATCGAACATGAAGCTATAAGTAATAATTTACCTTCTGTTTCACATTATTTTGATTGCGAAATTGAAGCATACTTGGCACAGAATATTGTGTCTTCTGTCCATGAATATACTCAAAGACTGATTGACACAAAATATATCAGTTATTTGGATACCGCAATCAAAAAATACTATAAATATTTTCATACACATTTCAATGTAGATATTTTTCATTACCCCACAATTTCAAGTGTTTCCTATGATATAATGTTGCAAATGTTTTCCATTAATTCGGCTCCATTAGAAACATTTTCGGAAGAAGACAAATTCTATGGTGAAATAATGCGAAAGTTTTCATTCGGAGGACTAAATACAGTCTTAAAAAGGCATTTAGCTACTTCGGACAATCCCGGGTATCCCAAAGAAGCAAGATACACTAATAATGGGACAAAAATAACAAAAATTATTTCTCTGGATTTCAATTCTATGTACCCCAGTCAATACGCTCAAGAATTACCAGTTGGTAATCCAATATATTTTGAACCGAAAGACGAATCTTTGAAAAAATTCAAAGTAAGACACGGGAGGTCTCGAAATAGATACTCGTTAATGGCACTTGAATATCTGGAATGGGTACAAGCCACAAACCCAATTTTGATTGATAAATTTGGTAAACGAGTTACTTTGCAGACATCCCTTAATGGTGGCGAAAAAAAAATAGGACCCTATTATATTGATGGGTTTGCTCTTATCGACGGAATTGCTCACATGTTTGAGTTTAATGGTTGTAGGATACGTTAGTATATAACTATTTGGTTAATTATATGTATTACACAGTCTTATCAATAATAGTATATTTATCTTAATCTTCAATTGACACCTTATAAGATATGCAAACAAAATTTAAAAGGTGCTTGGAAAATTTTTAGCATAACAATTTTATTTTTATTTCTATATGACCTTTTATTGATTGTTTTTCCAACGTAACTGTTAATTTAACGTTATTAAAGATATCATGATTGCATTTGTTTGGGTCTTGGTGAAGAATGCGATATCGACAAAATGAAATACTTGGAAAATATTGGTATAGTGCACATTATGCGACAATGTCATTGGCTTAATTTGAAAAGGACTAAACTTAAAGACTATAAAGCCCAACACCTTGTATTACAAAAAGAGTTATCTTCTGATAAAATTTTATCTTCCGTCAAAAACAAATCATTTTTTGGTTTTCTTAGCGTTTCAATTAACATACCTGAAAATTTGACCGAACAAATTGATTTGCTCAACATTACGTATTTATTTGATAGAAAAAAGGGTACTGGGGAAAAGGATCGGCTCATGTTTGTCGAAAAAGCCGATGATATTTTATTATTCAGGTAAACTATTTTATTTCATAAATATAAGTGGTTTAAACTATTTCACATACAAAAATAGTGTTATTGAGAGCATAACTTTAGTAAAATTTTTTTTTCTTCAGTCCCCTGTTACACTATTATCTTGATATTGGCCTTGTTGTCACGAAACTTAATTTTGCCATTTATTATCAACGAGGTCGGCCTTTTGAGGATTTTTCCAAAAAAATAACTGGCCTGCGACAAAAGGCACACGATGATAACGATGTTTATTTGTCAACAATGACAAAACTGATGTCAAATAGTTGCTTCGGGAAACTTGGAGCGCGGCCGGACAAAGCCCGTAAAACTTTTCTCGAGGATGAGACCGTTAAATCCGACAAACATAATTGGTCTCCATATGTTACACACCGTGAAACACTGATGGGTACAAATATTATTGAAATAACTCAAAAATTTGCCACAGTGATAGACGTGGCTCCGGTGCACATATTTGTTTGCATTTTACAATTGAGCAAATTAAAACTCATAAAGGTTTAAGTCAAAAAAGAAAACAAAAGCAATAATAAAATTAACTTTTTAGACAATTTTTGAAATGACAAGTTTACTCAAAAAAGGGTCCATATCTCTGGCATATATTGATACTGATAACAAGAGTTTTTTAAAACAACGTAGCATTCATATTTTAATTTATGTATTGAGCAAACTCGAAATTATAAAGATAATTAAATTGCTTATACTATTCAATATAAATGTGATTTAAGTTAAGTATAGATTTAAGATTAGTATAAGATATTATTATTAAAAAACTTATTAAAAAGTTTCATATTTGGAATGAGCGACAAATATCAAATTGCTGAAGGTAAAAAAGAACAATGGGAAGATTTCAAATTAAGAACATTTGTTCAAGACGACAAACCTAAATTAGCGGGCAAACTAAAAATTGAGTACGAGTCAAACAATTCCGAATTTTTCTGTTGCAATATAAAAAGTTATATATTGCTTGATGATAAACAACGGAAGCGTACTTTAGTAGGGGTGAGACAATAAATTAGGTAAATTAGTTTCTAACTTATTCAATTTAAAGGTACCTAAACATGTCAATGTTGACAAACGTGTTTTTATCAAAGCGATTTACGAGGAAAAGTCTACGCAAATCAAATTTATAAAGAAAATTATGACGGAGCACAGCTACAAAATTAATAACTGTCCTTTTGTACTTTTTAACAAAACATACGACCGTGGTGTCATTCAAAAAAACAAAATAGATATTGTTCCATTTGATACTTACAATCGAATAAACAAAGTACATGTATAAAATAAAAACACAATAAAAATAAAGATCACAATCAAACACACTTTCTTAATCACATAATGAATCAAAAATTTTTGATTAACGCAATGTTAAAAAATAAAGAATTTATTCATGAAAAATTAATCGAATTTGTAGAAAAATATAAACTTACAGAACACGTAGATGAATCGTTAGCTTCAGTACTTAGAAAGCAAGTATCAAGTCGGACAAATATGTCTGCTTTTTTAACAAAAGTTGTTTTCAAAGATACTGGGCCAGAGCTCAAAATACGTTTAACTTTGTTTATACATAATAACGATCAGAATTTCTCTGAATTAATTGAACAAATTTTAATTGACAATATGTCTTTTCCATATTCTATTAAAATTGGAGCATATTATTTGAGTTATACAAAAGATAAAGATTATTACCTTGTTCATCCAACATTAAATATGTCGTTAGATTTTGGAATTATCTCAAACCCTGGTGATTTAATAAACTTAGTTGCACAAATAGGCGACAAAAATTATTTCATTGAAAGACTTTTGGCTCATCAAGAGCAAATTTTGGCTTTTGAAGGACAAGGCGTTTTTAGTCGTAGTGGTTTCTCATTTTTAGGTTTAGTGAGTTTAGAACTCTATATAACTTACGATCTTTCGTTAAACAAAAAATTTTCTTTGGCCTTTTAAAAAATTCACCAGGAATATGAACTAACTCATTCATTATTGTTTAAAACTATGTTAAAAAAGCTATGTTTCCCTGTAAGTAATACTTTTATTTACAATTCTTCTGCTTTAACTGATTTTTGATTAATAACATTAAATGTTAAAAATAGATATTTTTATTTACCTTCTCTTCTACACTTCTTATTTCCCCAAAAACGGTGGTTTCGTTTATTCGATGGTATTTATTTCGAAATTTTTAACAAACCTGGTGTGCCAATGATTTTTATGCATTAAAGTTCTCTGAAGTTTCTTCTGAATAAACGAGAAAAACATCAAATAATTAACAAAATTTGTTACAGTGTATTTTTTTGAGTTCAAAGTTTTTTTTGACAAAAACAAGTTATAAATTTATTAACAAACAAAAATGAGGATCAACCGACACAGCATGACCTGAACAATAAAAAAACGTGGGCTATTTGTTTTTTTTTCTAAGACGGTTGTCTTAGCATTATTTACTAACTGAGATCAATGTTAAGTTTGATTTATTGATAACAGAAATAGTGCAGATCTAAAACACCGTTAGTAATTTTGAACAGATTTTATCACCAAAGCATTAAACATTTTAGGACCAACAGTTTTATCCAATTTCAGTACTCTATAAACGGCGAGTATACTGTAAAATGTTTTTCAAGACACTCAAAATGTCGCTTGTACCTTATAAGATTAATATAATTCAACGGCCCTATAAAATTCAAAATAGCCAACAGGTTGTTATGTCACCCGAAAGTTATACAAGTCACGCCATAATGCCGTGAGTTCACTCGAAAGCTGTTGTTGTCAGCTCAAAATACCCGGTGTATGACCAAAAGCTGTCCTAGTTAACCTAAAATACCCGATATATTGCCAAAAGCTGTCCTAGTTTTGGGAATCATGAAAATCTTGGGAAAACGTAAAATCCTGGGAATGCTGGGAATCTTGGGAATTTTTGAAATTTTTGGAATTTTAGGAATTTTGGGAATTTTGGGAATTTTGGGATTTTGGGAATCTTTGGAATTTTGGAATTTTAGGAATTATGGGAATTTTAGGAATTTTGGGATTTTTGGGAATTTTGGGAATTTTGAGAATTTTGGGAATTTGGGGATTTTGGGAATCTTTGGAATTTTGGGAATTTTAGGAATTATGGGAATTTAAGGAATTTTGGGAATTTTAGGAATTTTGGGAATTTAAGGAATTTAAGGAATTTTGGGAATTTTAGGAATTTTGGGAATTTTAGGAATTTTGGGAATTTCAGGAATTTTGGGAATTTTAGGAATTTAAGGAATTTTGGGAATTTTAGGAATTTTGGGAATTTTGGGAATTTTAGGAATTTTGGGAATTTTAGGAATTTAAGGAATTTTGGGAATTTTAGGAATTTTGGGAATTTTGGGAATTTTGGGAATTTTAGGAATTATGGGAATTTAAGGAATTTAAGGAATTTTTGGATTTTTGGGAATTTAAGGAATTTAAGGAATTTTGGGAATTTTAGGAATTTTGGGAATTTTGGGAATTTTAGGAATTTTAGGAATTTTGGGAATTTTAGGAATTTAAGGAATTTTGGGAATTTTAGGAATTTTGGGAATTTTAGGAATTTTGGGAATTTTGGGAATTTTGGGAATTTTAGGAATCTTGAGAATTTTGGGAATCTTGGGAATTTTGGGAATCTTGAAAATCCTTGGAATACTTGGAATTTTGGGAATCTTGAAAATCCTTGGAATACTTGAAATCTTGGGAATTTTGGTAATGCCAGGAATCCTGGGCCAGGATGTCTGGCACCTCAATGTCTAGAAGGGAACGGGGGAAGTGTTCGTTACTCTAGTCAGTCTAAAATATTCGGTATATGGCCAAAAGCGTTCCCACTAAATCCAAAATATTCGGTATATGCCCAAGAGCTGTCCGAGTCTGCCCAAAATACCCGGTCTATGGCCAAAACCTGTCCTAATCACCCAGAAAACCTCTGTGTATACCCAAAAAGGTGTCTTAGTCACAAGAAAATACTTTGGTATTGCTTTAAGTATCCTGGTCACCCCACGATACAAAAAGAACAAAATACTTTATACACCACCTGTACACACTGAGCAGTTATGTTTCCGCCCGAAATATTTTTTCATAAAAAATCTTAGATTATTTTCATTTCTTGTACAAGTGATAAAAACGCGAAAGTTGTGATGTGTGTTACAGTGGGCCTCAAAATAAGAGCCACCTTTCGCGATTTTTAAAAGTGGCAAGAGATGCCTTTACTTTCGGGTGGCCTTTATTTTGAGAAAACGGATTTTTTGTCTGGTTGTCTGATAGCTTAAAATAGCGTTAATTTTTTATTATGTTTACTAATAACCAAATTCAATAAGATTTTTTTCTTATTTCTTTAAAAACCTTCAAATTTATTTAAGTATCTGGGATATTTTATTGCAACAATTTATTTTGAAACAATTAGGCTTTTGAAACAGCCTAGGGTTTGAAGCTTTAAGCATGTTGTCACATAGTGCAATGATGAGCTTTTTGGCATTTTATATATTATTTCTCTTTTGCGCTTAGAAATTTGAACGATCACCGAAGGTGCAGTTATGTTTTCGTTTTTTTTTAATTTGGTGTAAACCATAAATGCACAATTGGTGTATTATTTGTTTTATTTTTTTTAAATTTTATTGAAATTTGAATGAATTATGTACAGAATTTTGAAACAGGAAAGAAAAACAGAAAAACAGAAAAGAACAGACAAAAAAAACAGAAAATAAAAGACAGAAAAATAAATTAAGCAAGGAATTTTTTGAGCATTTCCAAAGTTTCGCTCGAATTCTTCTTAGTTTCGAATTGAGTCGGAAAATCGCCATCTTCGTCAGCGAGTCTTCTGAGTTTACAGAACAGGGCTTGTTCGATAGCTTTGTCGAATCTTGGAACATCGGCTTTTCCGCAAGCTAGCCAGAATAAGCTCACAAAGATCGTGATGTTGCACGAATCTTTGTACTGTCGAAACAGATTCGGTGGCGATGCTCGTCCGTTTCCGTTGTCGCCAAATTTAAGTTTTGCTTTCGGTACGTTAAATTTTGTTTTCGCTATTTCTGCTATCTTTTCCTTCTCTTTTTTGGTGAGCCAAATTCCCCGACTTCCATTGTCGAAGTGTTCGGCTTCATTTGGGTCGATGAATATCATCCCATTCGATTTGTTCCCAAATTGCACGTTTGCAACATTAGTGTGCAAGTACGCTTCATCTTCCAAACTGCTTGTCAACACGAGCCAACAGCTTTTGCATTTTTCAGCTCGGCCCATCTGATTGATAAACTGCGCCAATGCAGTTTTTTCGAAGTTCGTAACTTCCTGCTCAAACCGGTCGTCCAAGCAATCCATCGTGATCAGATTGAATCCTGTTTTCGATTTGTTGTAAAACAGGGCAAGTTTGTTCGCGGAGGAAGTTCCACCAGCCAGATCATGACAGTTTGGGGTATGAGGGCACGTTGACGCATGTTTTTTCGGCATTCTCCGCGGACGATCTTTTTTTGTCAAATTCTCAGCCTTCAGATTTAATTTTGTGTTTTGGCAGGTCGGGCCAATGTAGTCCGGCGAAAAAGCAACAGCAAACTCATCGTTGCCAACCCCCGCTTTTTCCAATGGCATTAGGCAACAGGATTTAACGCCCACTTTTTTTGATTCTAGCAGTTCTTCAATCAGTTCTGTGAAATGATTCGCGCAACGCGTCTTTTTCCTCGCGGTTCGACGGACATTTGATTCGAATTCATCAAGAGCCATCAATCCTGGTGCTGGAAATTGGTATTTTTCCGCAAATTCGGCAGAAATGTCGAATTGAACTTCGACCGGTCCTTTGCACATCTTGCAATTCCAGTCGATGGACTTTCCGCGATTGATCACCACCACCGAGATCGACTGACCATTCCAGCATCCAATTCCTGGGAGAACATTTTTGGTTTTGGTTTTTGGAATAATTTCCCCGGCCTCTTTGGTCGGAGAAACTTTTTCAGAAACCAAAACCGGTAAAAAATCGGTTTTAATTTTTTTCGAAGAAGTTTTCGAAGTTATAGATTTTCGTTTTGGCATTTTTGTTTGTTAATAATTTATACATAATGAATTTCCTTATATAAAACCCCTTAGTAGCGCTATTTCCTAATTACCCTTAATGATGCTAAAATACAAATACAAAAATGATTGCTCGCGTAGTGTCGCGCATCTGCGCGGCGCGCGGTTATTCCATTGGTGAAAAGCGGGCCAATTTACAAAAACGTGGAAAATTACAAAAGCGGGCCAATTTAGAAAGGCGGCCCAATTTAGCAAAAAGCAAAAAATAATCAATTCCGGGACTTTATCATTCTACTAATGAGAATCTATGATAAATCCCTTACACAAAACATAGCAAACAGTCCCTTAATGTGAGAATCTGTGTACCGGAAAATACTTTTTTTGGTATTTCCGGAACCCGAAAATTAAAAACCGGCCCGTTTTGTTACGAACGGGGCGGTAGAATGTGCCAACCGTGCGGTAGAATGTACCAAGGGCGGCCACCTTTTTTATTTTCAAGTCCCAAAAGATGGCCCTTACTTTGAGGTGGCCCTTACTTTGAGAAAGCGGATGTCTTTTTCTGTTAGGAATTTTTTTAAAAAGGTGATCCTGAAGACCTTTCCTGGCACTTTTATTTTTAATGTTATTTTTAAATGAAAATTTGCAAATCGAAATGGCCATACTGGTTACTTTTCCAGACTACCAGACAAAAACCCCGGTTTGCCAAAATAAGGGCCACCTCACATGTCTGACATGAGACCAAAGTCCTATTTTCTGACCCTTACTTTGAGAAAAAAGAAGTTATGAGAAATGATGACCCTTACTTTGAGACATTTTTAGTTTTTTTCTCAAAAAATTAGTCATTTGGCCCTTACTTTGAGAAAAACGAAGTTTTGAAAATAAAAATGCCAAAAGATGGCCCTTTACTTTGGATAGTGGCCCTTAATTTGGGTGATCGGCCCTTACTTTGGGGCACCCTGTATAGGTTTGTTGTTAACTAGAATCTCCAAAATACGAAGTTAAAAAAATAATATGAGACGCTGTATGATTGTCACAATCGGGTGTGTTTGTTCAAAATACCCAATATCGAACTTTGACAAAAAAAAACCAAAACGAATTTTGACCAACAATTTTAGATCAAAATTCGAAAAATTCTATCTAGCGAATGTAACTTTCGTCAAAAATTATGTATTCAAAAATTGAATAAAAAAAATTAAAAAAAAAAAATTTTAACCTACGCATTTTTTGAAAAATTTCAATTTTTTTCATTTTTTCGGAAACACTTTTTTTCAACCTAATGAATGTTTTTTCTAGATTTAATTTATTTCATCTTGTATTNGTTTATCCGACCATTTTCGACTTCCAAAACTGGCCGGTCGAACCCGGAAGGGTCGGATAAACTCTCTCATAGGCAAAATAGCTAGAAAGTATGAAATGTGCCGGATAATTTTATTTATTTTAATGTGATGTTAAGGCCTGTACTAAACAATTCGGAATAAATTCGAACATTATCGCAAGCTGAATTGACTTGCCAATTCATGCTCATATCATTTCCATAATTCAGTAGTTCGATTTCGCCTTCCGTACCAGTTAAAATTGAATTTTGTTGTGCAGAAATTTTAACGCCAAGGGCAAATAACCCGAAAACCCGCACCATACTAAAAATAACTTAAATAGCCCTCTCGTACAGTTTTTTTAGTTTTTTTTTTAAATCTGAAAACCTAAATTTTTAACGTATTTTCTATAGCTCTTTTTTGACTTTCGAAATAAAAAAACTTTCCTTGTTTTAAATACTGCGCTGTGTGAAAATTGGGGACCCCCAATTTGGGGTCTAATAAGTGTTCAAGGTTGGGGTTAGGACTGTACATTAACGATTAGCGGTTTTTATGATCTATCGGAACTATAAAAAAATTAATGATACAACACGGTATCTTGATTGATGACGACTTTTGTGGATTTCGCAATAAATAGCTCATCATAATGAAACTTTGTGAATATTGTTCCAATTTTCAATATTATATCTCTTACGTACTTGCCGTCGGTCTCTATTCAGAAATATATGTTTAAGAATTTGGACAGTTAGAAAAAAAAGAAAAAATTAGTTTTTATAAACCGTGGGTCATATTAAATTAAGCAGATTTAACGATTTACAAAATAGAGCCACTTGTTACTCGTATACCGGCTATTAATCTGAGCATTTCAATCATCCAGAATAAATCCTCCAGAATCACTACGGTGAATCACTATCTTAGAGAATATTCAGTTTTATTGTAATAATTTTATTTAGACAGCTGTAACACGTTTAAAAAATTAAACAAAATTTTCATACGAAATTTCATACGTAATTTTCGGTGAATGACTCGAAAGGTCTTTAATGTGATATTATTAATTGTAATAAAACAATTATGTTTACAAAAATCATTAACAGACCCTTAATCCGCACCTATCCTGTCCGAAACGAATTTCAACTCCATTGCCGTTTTCGGTAGCAACCTCGGATTTGTACAAAGTTATCGCGGTTTTACGAAAACCGTAAAAAGGGATGAAACGTAATTATGATTTTTATACACATCATTCCTATTTAATTACACCGCCTGTCTACGTAACTTAACGCCACGGAACTTAACAAAAATCACGGAACTTAACAAAAATCACGTAACTTAACAGTTTTTTCGCAACAACTTTTCCGCCTACGCACTGACCGTGGAACTTAACAAAATTGACGGAACTTAACACCTTTTTTTTCGAAAAGTTTTGTTAAGTTACGTAGACAGGTGGTGTATTATATCATTGATATCAAACATGTTGAAAATTATCAAATTTTGTTCTTAAATTGAAACAAAATCTAGAAAAAAAGGCCTAAATTGACGGAACNGGTGCCGGGGTTGCCGACGGACCACCCTATGGCCCAAGTGAAGCTTTCGGCCCAAGTGAAGCTTGGCCCAAGTGAAGCTTTGCGGCCCAAGTGAAGCGCTCCCATATAATATAATGTGTAATTTACACAAAACAACTTGTGTAAAGCACAGACAATTTTCAAAGGATGTACTAATTTACGTGTGTTTGTAATTTACTGGTTAAAACCTGCGTCATATAGTCCAATCAATAAAACACTTATACACCATCTTTTATAGATTAATTACGCTGTAAATTCCTGTACGAGAACCAGAAACTGATTTAAATAATAAATAATATTTATTAAATATAGAGATGATGTATGATTGTAGCGTAGTTATTCACTAAGATTAATCAGTTTTATAAAAATGAAAGTCCCAATTTTTTGTACATGTTACGTAATGAAACGTGGTCAAGGTCGGCGGCGCTAAATAAAGCAACGAAAATTTCATAAAATTTTATAAAAAATCCGATGAAAACGTGAAGTCACACCACTAAATCTGCCTCATCTTAGGTCAACGCAAATAAGGGCCAAGTCGCCATATAAAGTTTGTCAAAAACGAAAGCGATCCCTTTTTTTAAATAATAGGCGACTTTTTGGTTAACGTTTTGGCCCGGAACGAACCCGTTTATAATAATTTTTGTTATAATTTATACAGTCTTTACTCTCAAGACGTACGCACTCAATACGGTCAATTTTCTCCACTACGGACGCTTTTTGTTGAAAAATGTTCACAAAACAGTCAAAATATGGACACTTTATGACGATTCACCCCAATACGGACGCTATTTCAGAAAATCTAAAACGTACATATTGGAATTAACGACTGTTGTCGTTTTACAAAAAAAAAAACCCAATTAAATACTTTTTTTCTCTCAAAAAAGAAGAAATTTTACGGTTCAAAAAATCCTTGCATACACCAGGTGCGCCGTTATGTTACAATTTGTCCCGTTCGTCCCCTTATGTAACATTTTTTTTTGCAAAATTTTTTCCAGCATTACCGCCCACGCACTACGCCGTTATGTTACAATTTTCCGTTATTTTATAATTTATACAAAAAAAAAGCATTTAGCAATATTTTCCCCGTAGGATCCCTTATGTTACAATTTANAACAACGAGACAATATGCCTGTGTCCTACCCATTTGATTGGAAACGGGTTCGAGTGTTACCCCAGAGACGATAAATTTCCCACGCACCAATCAGATGACGACTTTTTAGCTACTTTAATTGAAAATGCTATGCAATCTCGTCAAGAAGGAAAACCGGACGAACTGGATAGTAAGATGAGACCCGAAGTACGGCCCGGTATTCAAGTGCTACATAGGATTGAGTCCAGGGTCTCAAATCACACAGTTAAAAATTATCATGTAGATTTTAACACGTGCGTGCCGTTTTTAATCTCCTGTCGGTCTGAAACTAAAGAGTCAGGTCGTGTCTAATTTTATGAAAAAGAACTTGATTTAGTTTTCCAGAAAAAAGTACCTTTGGCTTACTTCCAATACGGACGTTTTTGATTTTGGAAAATAGCGTCTGTATTGGGGTGAATTGTTATAAAGTGTCCATTTTCGTTTTGGGAACATTTTTCGACAAAAAAGCGTCCGTATTGAGAGTAAGGGCTGTATATGATTTGGACCCTGGCTGAGACATGCGAGAAAAGCTTGAAAGAATTTGAGAATGGAGAGCTGGCNCATGTATTTTATTAATCTCCTGGGAAGGGATCGAAACTCGCAAACGAACAAAAAAGTGAGGTGAAAAACCTTTTTTGGGATCCCCGAGATTTTTTACAAAAAGTCCATATTGGGATACATACCCTGTATCGCGAGTAAAAATTGTACGACAGAAGGATAAAAGGGTCAGCTAATCCCAATAAGGTTGTCTCTTGATCGCCTTATATCAAGTCGTCATTTAAAACTGAAACAAGTGTTTCGTAAAATTCTCTGTTTTCTTCATTAAACAAATTAATCCCTTCCTGGAAGTTTATCAACATCATAGCCGTGTACAAGGGCTAAAGCAATTAAGCCACACTTCATCTTATTTCCTGATTAATACAATAAGCGAGTTTTGTATTCTGAGTTGTACACCGGGTGATATTTTCCCAGGAAAAAAATTAACTTGTATTTGAAAGCTAAATATAGAACTTGGTTATTTGCGTCAAAAACTCAATAAAAAAGGTAATTTTCATAAAGTTCTCCAACCGTAGCTAAGGGCCATATCCTATGGCCTATAGACTATGGCGTGAATCATCGGTCTGGGACATACATGTACGGTGTATGGTAACGGGTATAACTCGGCTGGTCTGCGGTCTCGACTGGAAACTTTCATGAGCTCACGAAACTCGGGTGGAAAATGGTACCAGTCGATAGAATTTTCCACCCGAGACGGACCGTCCACCCCTAGTAGGCTGTCCAAACTGAAAATCCAAAGACGCCATCAGAAAAATCAGAGTATTTTGTAAAAGATGTATTTTGACGTAATCAGAAAGGTCTGATATACACAAAAATCATAATTGACCTCAAAATCTAAATCTACAAAATAGGTCAGAACTAAATTTTTGTGAAAATCCCAGACTGCTACCGAGGTGAAGCGTACCCAAAAAACCCATTTATGAGAACTTTCGCGACCACACCATTTGGTCGCTACCGAAAACGGCAAAGAAGTTGAAATTCACCTTCAAGAAATAACCTTATACCGGTCAAAATGTCCGACCTTATTACCACCACCCTATGCATCTGTGTCATAATTTATGACTCATAAAACCTGCAATAAAAGACAGAAGACTGCAAAAATTTTGTTTAATTTATTTCCCACTTGTAGATGAGACGACTGTGTGAGAACGATCCTCCGAGTTTGCAGTAAAAACAAGATGAAGCATTCAGTAAACAAATATGATACAGTTGGTTAATGGAGTGGGGGTTGTATCTATTTTATTGACCCTTTTATNTCCCCAACGCCCAACGCTCCCAACGCGTTGGGAAGAAAAATTTCCCCAACGCTCCCAACGCGTTAGGAAGAAAATTTCCCCAACGCCCAACGTTCCCAACGCGTTGGTTGGGCGTTGGACGTTGGCCAACGTACCCCAACGCCCAACGTTTCCAACACTGCCCCTAACTAGTTGTGTTAACAGCAATTATCTTAACACTTTTTGGACCAAAACGTATCGTGTCTTCAAATTATCTTACTAAACGCCCTAGCCAATTGTCTTAACAAAGTTCCATTATCTTAACACTTTTTGAGCAAAAAAAATTGTTACTGATAACTGGTTAGCTAGTGTAATTATAATTGCCCTACGTCACGTCGTTACGTCTAACAAAAAGTTTCAAAAAAAAAAACTTTCGAAATATAACGCTTTGTTAACATAAAGGCGTAGTGCTTTATATATATTGGGTGGTTCTAGCGTGTCCAAACTGAATTACGAAATTCACCGCCAGAAAAATCGTATTATTGTAAAAGATGTATTTTGACGTAAAGATTTTGTAAAAGATGTATTTGGACAAAAACCGAAAATTACCGGACAATTGCCGGTCATTTTGAAAAAATAGTTTGAGATTCGGAATCCTTGGCCTCAATTAACCCTAAAAGTAGTCAAAACCGATAATTCCACTTAATACCGGCTCTAAAACCGGTAACTTCCGGTTAGAGTGCCGCCGTACGCAAATGGATCTCAAAATCGGAATCTACACCCCCAAAATAGATTAGAACCCAATTTTCGTGAAAAACGAAGTATGTCACCGAAAATGGCAAAGAAGTTGAAATTCAGTTTGGACACGCTAGGTGGTTCATCAATGATTCAGCGATAGCAAATTTTGTGCGAACTTTTTACCGTCCTTACGCCCATAACGGCTGTTTTCGGTTCTGAAAAAACAGTTGTTATGGGATTAACGCCCCTCACGTGGTTAATTTTCGACAAATTCGTATAATTTAATTTTAATTCGTAGTAAATTTGTATTAAAATGGGTTATATTTAAAAAAAAAGCTTATAATTTTTTATCATAACAGCGTGAAACACAATGGCGCAGTGGGTGTATTATAACCGTCACATTTTTACAAAAAAAACGTTACTTAGGATAACGTGGTGACTGTTGGTTGAACAAGGCTAATTTAAAAAAAATGTTTCTCGCCGTTTAAATGATATTTTATCAAACTATTTTATATAAATAAGAGCAGTGTGGATAAAGGAAAAACGTCACGTTTTTTTTTCTTATGGACACAATCTACGTATTGTTATGAACACTAAGAAAATGCCACACCAAAAAAATAACAAGTCAGTCTTAATTCCTGTTCTCAGTTTTGAGTTTTAGGCCGTCGCGGTTCCCACAAGTTAAATTAAGTTTAACGCCAGAAAAAATATTATGAAACTCAATTTTATTTTAAATGTTTTAACTAAATGTGACATAAAACGGTTCCATTTGGCAATCGGCCTGTTCAAAGGGGGTTTAAAACACGAGTAAACCATTTTTTCCAATTTTTGGGTGATATTCATAAAGGTTAGGGTTGGTCGGGAAAACACGTAATCGTGGGCGGCGTTTTATTTGTTAAC
>SCLG01000174.1:364660-376226 GCA_004367875.1 Oikopleura albicans | reverse complement strand
CCTTCATCATTTCGATGCAAAACAGGGGAAAGAGGAATACAATTCAACTCCTTGTAAGTACACACTACAAAATGAAATACCTCAGAGGAATTATATGTCGTATTTGCACATAAGCTCTTTTCGTCAATATTGGTTATACATGGCCCATTGGTAACATGGGTCCACCGGGAACCGTCCCGATTGTTAAAATACCCTTCCATCAACTTTTTTAAACACAAAAAAAAGGTAGTTCTTGTTCTTGCCACATTCTTCACGCTTCCGAGCGAAAAAATATTATCGTGGAAGCAAAGAAAAAAAAACAAATTAGGCTCGAAAAGTGGCAAGAACAAGATTTGGGGGGTTTTCGCGGGGAATTTCAAAGATTGAGATTTTTCTTTTTTTCTTTTTTTTTCATAATTTTGAGTGTTTTAAAATGCTTAATGATACAATTACCAAAGATAGACTTTTATGCATTCAATAGCTTGTTTGTTTTTTGTGTGCACCAAAAAACAGATGCTGTGTTTTCACACAGCTGGAAACTATTTGTTAGATTTAATCTTTGATCAACTCATGTAGATTTTTGCACAAATTAGTCTCGGAGAAAAGACGGAAATCACAATTGATTCACTTAGTCACTTTTGATTAAAGTTTATATTTAAAATCGTAACTAACTCATCAATATGGGCATAATATTAATTTAACTAAATTTTTAGTCTAGTTACTAAACTTTAGTCTTCTAACTTCAAATGACTTCAAATAAAACAAAAATAAAATTCTTAAAAAGTCTAAGGATTAAAATGTCAAATGGTCTTAAATTAAGACTCTTAATACAGCCTAATGAGCTAAAATTTTTTTNATAGCTTGTTTGTTTTTTGTGTGCACCAAAAAACAGATGCTGTGTTTTCACACAGCTGGAAACTATTTGTTAGAGTGATTTAATCTTTGATCAACTCATGTAGATTTTTGCACAAATTAGTCTCGGACAAAAGACGGAAATCACAACGTTTTGATTAAAATTTATATTTAAAATCGTAACTCATCAATATGGGCAAAATATTAATTTAACTAAATTTTTAGTCTAGTTACTAAACGTTAGTCTTCTAACTTCAAATGACTTCAAATAGAACAAAAATAAAATTCTTAAAAAGTAATCCTTAGACTTAAAATGTCAAATGGTCTTAATACAGCCTAATGAGCTTCAATTTTTTTTTTTCTTTTTTTTTTTAGATATTTCGAATCCTAAATTCATGGCGACAACGGGAAAAATAATCTTAAGACTCAAATGTCAACTGATTGGTGCGCGGCTTAAATCAAAGACTGACTGAAATCATAATTTTNGAACGAGTTGACAAAGTCAAACGAGTTGACAGTTTTTGACGAAAAAATCGGAAACGAAAGTGTCAACTCGTTTGGTGATCAACTGTATACACATAAAACTAAACTAAATATCGAAAATAAATTAAAAACCGTTTCAGGTCGTAAAGTGCTTGTCCGTGTTTAAATTTGGGTCAAAACGGGAAACTATTTCGCTCATCACTATAGTTAATGAAATTATAAACCCGGAATTATGGTTCTAAAATTGTTAGGTACAATCGAATTTGAAAGAACGCGAATTGTAATGAAGTCCGCTTCCAGCTGAGTTCAAAAATATTGCGTCAGGAGTCAGTAAACTACCATTATGGGCAACTGAACCTGACTTACGATAATGACGAAAAATGACATGTGACTTACGACACATTACTAACTTTTTTAGTATTCAGTCATATCCACACCACTTTACGTTTTACACCTTCAAGATTTTTGCTCGCCAAGTAGATTTACGCCACAAGTTACTATTACGTATTCCATTGTGTGAAATTATGTCTGATTCCGTCCAAGATTTTGAATACGGTATATTCAATTCGAATACTCCGAAAGCGTTTGATTTTGTTGCGGCATTTCCTGTTAAACAACTTTCTTCCCCAAAAAAGTAGTTAGAAATTATTATTAGACAATACAAGATTGTTAACTTTAAAAAGATACTAATAGTAGATTAGTGCGTAGGCGGAATTGCTGGAAAACATAACAAAAACGGTTAACTTACTTGAATTTCGACCGTTTTTCAAATGCAAACTGTTAAGCCACATGGGTAGTGCGTAGGTTAAAACCCTGGAAAACTTGAAACTATAAAAAAATGATATAAAACAATATTATGAACGAAAAAATACAAAAAATTGTTATACACCGCCTGAGGGTTTGTCAGGCCACTTTTTCGTTCCAAAACCGACCTGATAAACCGTCAGGCGGCGTGATAAACTCCAAGGGCGTAGGCGGAAAAGCTGGAAAAAAAAAGACAAAAAAAGGACAAAAAAAGTGTTAAGTCAAGTTAAGTCAAATGCAAACTGTTAAGTCAAATGCAAACTGTTAAGCCAAATGGTGTTAAGTCAAATGGTTAGGTGGTGTATAACAATATATAACGATACTCTGAGCCGTTAACCGTCTAAAGACCCGTTAACCGGCCAGTTTTTGAAAAAATTATTATCCGGTTAACGACGTATCAAGTGTATTGTTTTGGGTTAAAAAAACAACAGGTACCCTTGATAACTGGTTGTCTTGTGAATCGAGCTCAGGATAAATTTCATATTCATACCAAATTTATAAAACATAAATTGACATACATGTATGTTTAACCGTTCGGTCAAGGATCAAAGAAAAATAGCGCAAACAAAATTATCTTCACCTGACTATATGATCCAGAAATCAGCAATGTGCGGAAATCTATCCTCAAATGAAACTTTAATTTGATGAATTTTCTGTTAAATTAATTTTCTCCTGGTATATTTCACAATATTTAACTTAGCATAGTCGAAAATACCACCGCTCTTTTTTCAGCTTTTGATAAAGTTAGTTAAAACTAGAACATGTAGACTGAAACACCTGTAGCCAGAATGTTACATAAAGACTTCAAAAAGTTCATCGAGTACCGTACGACATTCATACGATAAATTGCATGGGAGTTAATTTTACAAATATTGGATTGGCATCTGACATACTTCTTATAGCGTGAAAAAGTTAATCATATAACCGTGATTTTATTTACTTTTCTTGAAGAAACATAAATAAACCTTACTAGGGATCGAAACTGTTGTAAACAGCTAGACAAGTAAACTTTTAAAATTTAACTTATTAACTGATAAACTGAAAATTCACAAAAATCGGCAGATTCTTAAAAAATCTTATATACACAGGGTAACCCATTAACCGGCAGCAAAAATTTTTTGAAAACCTACCGGTTAACGGAAAATAGTCCGGTTAATGAAGACATGCGTAGGCGGAATCGCGGAAAAACTGCGACCAATTATGTCATTTTTTCGAAAAATCGACAAACACAACGGCACGCAACGTCTCACTTTACATCGGATAAACGTTTAAAACAATGTTTATTTTTTCTCGTTCGAGCCCCAATTCATTTGAGAGTCAAATGAAAACAAATAATCTTGGAAAATTTTTGAGCAAAAAACTGCCGGTTAACGGCAAATAGTCCCGTTGATGGGGTGCGGGTTTATGAGTTACCCTGTGTATTCCTATAATTTTACATATTCTGCAATTCTCAAAAAGCTGTTTAGTTTCCGTATTTCGCAGAAATTGGTGAGAAAGGGCTCTTTCTGTATCGATGATGATTATTACGTGGAAATTATAGGATTGAAATATGCACTTATGACACAATTTTGTTAGTTTCCATTAACCTTCTATTACGTTATAGAACTCAGAACATTTTATGATTCATAAATCATGGGAAGTGTAACTCGTTTTGGCAGGTGAAAGCATATTTTACTTGAAAAGGCCTTACCCATTGAAAAAATGCTCTCTAGGGCTAAACTTTTCGGCTCATTTTGAGTACACTACCCTAAGTGAACATCACGTAAGTTAACAAAATTCACTTTTCCGCCTACGCCCTACCCACGTAACAAAATTCACGTTAAGTAACACCTTTTTTTCAAATGTTCTGTTGGCTTATCTCCGTACGTAGTACACGGTGTACACTGTACTATGGTTACTTTGGAAGGTGGTATTAGTAATTTTCAGAGCGAAAAAGAAAAAAAAATAGTATTTGGTAAAGTTTTCATCGAACCTCCTAAAAGATCCTAGACAAATTCATGTATTTCTGAGAAAAAAAATGCTATAAAATCATGTCTTTTTACGCTTTCATTTTGAATACAGATTTGGAATGATATACCGCTGAGACGAGTGATACACAACTTTTCAAATCTCTATTTGAGAATATTTTATATCTAAAATAAAAAAAAGCCTAAATTCACGTAAATTAACAGTTTTGTAGTTTTTGCCAAAAAACCTAAATTCAAGTAACAGTTTAACAAAAATTATCCAGCACTTCCGCCTACGCACTACCCATCTATGTTAACAAATTTTGACCTTGCCGTTAAATTCGAAAAAAAACTTATCAGGTATATATTATTATTATTTGCTTAGAAAAATAAGCATTTCTGTAACACACTTGGAAGCAACAAAAGAAATACAGTCCCGACCCCCATAAGTGCGGCACTCAGGCCGCCAAAAAAGCGGACATATGGGCGTCGCGGCACTTACGGGGTTCCTTTTCCTTAAAAGGCCATTTTTAGATAAAAAAAATAACATTTTTGTTAATATTTATTCGTTTTTAAATTGAGTTTTAATTTGGGCGAATGTGAGGGTGGTACAGCTTTTCGTCCACGGATTTTTTCGTCCATGTTACTTTTCGTCCAAAGTCGAAAAATATCTTTTCGGCCAAATGATTTTTCAACTACCTTATTTTTCAAATTCACTTTCTTTCGCACAAAATATCTTTCATCACGCTATTTTTTACACTAACGGTCGTTTCATCCAAGCTCTTTTGGTCTAATGAGCGATTGGACTAACGCGCTTTTTGTCCAAAAATTTTCGGAAAACGAACTTTTCGTCCAAAGTTTTTTCAAAAAGCGGTGTTTTTGTCCAATTTGTGTTTTCCATACACTTAATACAACTTAATACATGTCACAAATGCAGTGTTATATATTACAAAGCGTGCATAATCAATGCCGATCTTGTTTTCAAATTAAATGGTGTCAATGATTTCATTATTATTGGTATTAGTAATGTTATTAATAGAAATTTAAATAACGAGATTAATAATAGTATGTAGGGGGTAGACCATGGGCCGCTGAAGAAAATACGAACTTGAATGATTCGGACCTCGCGATATTTTCTAAATTATTGAGAGGTGTCTCGCACTGGCGCTAGATAGCAATTTTTTCTCTAGAAGGGTCTGATTTCCGGTCAAAAATGACGAGTCAATATTTGGCCAATTAAATGAGTCTAAGTTTCACCTTTTTCTGGTAAAAAAAATGCTGCGTTAACGGAATGCCAGAACGGAAAGTATGACAGGATAACGGCGCATGGAAAATACATAAGACATGAGGGAATCTACGCGATGACTGTATTATTTTTTTACAAATTTTGAAAAAAAAAATGTTCAAAAATCGGAAAAAAAATTATTCGTTTTTTGGAGCGATGACAAGATGAGAATTTTTAAAAATAATTTTGGTAGTAAAGCTTTTTACGTAAACGACACTTTTGGTAAAGCTGTCTTTATGTCCACGGCACATTTGGTATATCCGTCTTTTCAACAAGAATTTTTTTCAAAAACCGTCTTACTCAAATAGCAAAAATTTCGGCACCGAATGTGAAGCCCACTTGCCAAATTATCTAAATCAGTTTTGTTCCAACTTGCACAGTTCATTCTTGGAAATGCACTAAACAGCGAAACGCCGATTACACAAGTTTTTATCTTGATTATTCAAAAATATATTGAGTGTATACAAGCGTATAAACGTGTAGCGTAATTTTCCAAACCAAAACACTTGAAATAATGCTTGAATTTGATCATGTTAGGGTAAAGTATGACTAGGTGTGCATAACTAGGTGTGCATGACTAGGTGTGCATGAGTTTGTCCCACAAATACCTCAGTGCTTGGAAAAAATGTTCAAAAAGACATGATTTTAGAGAAAAAAAACGTGCCAGCGAGGGGAGTGGATCTAATAGGGTAATTCTCATTGCTACCCCGCTGCACGTGCCCATTTAGTAGTCCAATCGAGTTATCGTTTTCCATGTTGATCCGCTTTTCGGGCCCATCCTGTACCCCATCAGGGTAATCGCATCCTATGTGGCCCCGTTTCGCGGGCCCATCCTGTGCCCTAATAGGTTAATCGTTTTCTATGAAGCCCCGCTTCGCGGGCCAATCTTGTGCTCCAATAGGGTAATCGCGTCCTTTGTACAGATATTTAATGGTCCAAACCGACAATTTTGAGTGTTTTTTGTATCGTCAAACACAATTTGTTCACCCGACATTAGTCGGTCAGTTGAAAAAAAAATAGTTTTTCTTTTTTGATTAAGTGGCTCCAACTTACTTTAGACCGGCAAAAAACCTGTATTTCGGCGTATTTTTTTTTACCTAAATGCATTCAAATACATAAACCAGTTTTAATGATTATTTTTATGGCATCTCATACTTTTAAACAATATGCCCAGCACGGTGCTGGCAGCACCCCTTTAATGCTGTTGATAAAAGAAGTGATCAAATTTGATCAAATCTCACCTGTCCGTTACGGGCCGTCATCTACGCTAGTCGCAAATTTGACGGAAATTTTAAGAGCTATTATTTTAACGTTGGTTGCTAATTCACGAAATAATAAAGTGTTGGGTCGAGTCTAAAAATAATTCGATTTTTTTGATGAGATTTTTCTTGGAAAGATCTTTCATTCGAAGAAATTGTTTGATCTTCTTGTCAAATTATTCGTCATTATGAAGATAGAACTTCACTATTCCGATAATCAGCGCATTTAACAAAATCGGAAATCAAGTTTTCGAAATACTTCCCGACGGAGAACTTTCTGAAAATCAGCGCAAAATCCAGACTAGCCGTCCTTTGAAAGTTAGCTTTACACTTATTCTACCAAATTTAACTCCAGTGGCTCACAGGTGTTCGTATAACCCGTAAGCGACACTATGTGACGATCTGCACGCCTCTTATGGGAGTTTTTCAAGGATAAAATTCTTTACAAAAAAATTTTTACGGGGAACTCCAGCATGACAAATTCATCAAGACCAATACAAAACGTCAGATGTCTACAAAGCACCTAAGATTGGAAGATTGTTGAAAAAATTTTGAGAAAATTTGTTCCAAAATTTTTTCCATGAAATTTGGTTTCACCCATCTATCAGCGATTTTTGATTTGAGGCCGTTTTAATAAGATATGAGGGCAAATAGGCTGGTGTGTGACAATCGCCACACAGTGACCCCCAAGAGTTAAGTCAAAAATATGAAATTAAAATGTTTTACACATTCATAGGCGGTGTTCAGAACTTAACTAAAGAAATTCGTCAGTCTAGGCGTGTGAAAAAGATTGTACAGATTTCCGTATAAGAGTTATCAACCACATAAGAAAATAGCACGGACAGCTAAAGCGTTTTTATCGCGGCAAGTAGCAAATTTCAACCGCAATTACTTAATAATATACACTCCCACTGACTAGCTCCGTTAGAGATAAAATAAATCACATTTTTATGTTACAATTTACCGTATTGCCCGAATTGAATTCCTTAAACGGGTGGATCAGAAAGGGGCCGAGAGAAAACTAAATGTATAATTATAACATGGCTGGCATTTAGAAGTTTTATGCCGCGGAGTTCGAAAATTGATTTGCTTTTAGCAAATTACTATTCTAATGTACAGTTTTGTTGACGACCGATGCTTAATTTTGGGAACGTGGAAAATTAAAACTAGTAATGTTGTCAATTAGGAGCTTACGTTTATTGCGCAATTTACAAACAAAAGTGGCACATTTTATAGCACAAACACTATTCGGCTTTTTTTTTGCAACCGAAGCAGAAAAATGGATACCCAACGCATATGTATAAGTTAAAGCACCGGGACATCACGCATAAAAGTTTTTTACGGAAAACGTAGTTTGCAGAACGGAGTCTTTTGCCAAAAACGTCTTGCACAAAAAAATTTTTTCGCGGAAATTCGACTCTCTATGCGAGAAGCCACGGTGTCGAATAAGTTATACGGTATACTGTACGTAGATTGTTACAGTTTGCTGTATACATGGTATGTATATACAGTCCTCTGTCCCTTATTGACCGCATTCATTGTCCAAAAACGCGGCCCATAAAGGAACGGCGGCCCATAAGTGACCGGTTGCCACTTTTTGACTAAAAACACATATTCGGTAATTGTATTGTTTGTTTTTTTTGCTTGAAAATGGGTTTTTAGATATTGCCGATTTAATGAATGTCTCCTTCGGGTTGTGGTTTATTAAATCTAATACAATTCAAAAAAATCGCGGCCCATAAGGGACAGAGGACTGTTACCAAAGTTTGAACAGGCAAGCAAGTCAACATTATGTTAACATCATACTTTCCCTGCACGGTCATCCGGCAGAATGCACAAAAAACGCCTAGCAAATAACAAAGGCGGAAAAGTGAACAAAACTTTGGGACCAAAATCTGCCGGATACTATGACGACTGGACGAAGTCACCGGATAGCTCGATGCCGGATAACTACGCAGGAGTTGTGCGAAAAGACACAAATCTGTTCTAATTTTTACAAAAATTTAATGGCAATAAATTTCATGCTTGTGCATTTTTTCTTAACCTTCTTTTTAAAGCAGGCTAGTTAAGAACCGAGTCACTTAGAGACGAAATGCGCGACTTGAGACACAGACACGTACAATGTCACAAAGCAGAATTATAATGATTTGATGTTGCATAGTCCGAGACTTAAATTTCGCGGCCGTCAGTTTAACCTTAAGCTCTATTACAGGCTTATAATTTTTGCTTTTAAGCTGCAGACTAAAATTGTATTTTGACCGAAGAAAAAATAGATTATTCATAGTCAAATTATATTTTTTATATTTAGTTTTATCTAAAATGTTCCCTTTTCTATGAGTTTCAACAGTCAATTCAATTTTAAAGTACTATTCTGATGATAGAGGGTTAACCCATTTTGTAATTTCATAATGTTTTTTAAGCGTTACTTAAAGGATTAACGTAGTCCTTTTTAAGTTTTAACAATAAAATATATTGGTTAATATTCCTTAACTCTCAGGGGGATGGACTTTTTGAAAACCCGTAGCTACGCGTAGGGGGAAATTGTGTCCACGCATGCACACACTTAACAATTCACAATAATTTGCAATAAGTCTGGTAAAACTGGTAAAGCCAAATTGTAGAGCTCGTCAAACTACGTCGATTCACTATTAAGAAACTGATTTGGGCCACCAGGGCCCCCTAGAGAGCTTTTTGAAATGTCCAACCTACGCAAACAAAACCGCCTATGAAATTTTCTCGAAAAGTTGAGGGGGATCAGCAATACCAATACTTTCCTACGGGATCTTCTTATACCTTATATCGACGAAAAACCAAGTCGTGTGCATATACACGGTATGCACACACTGCCCCCTGCGAGTTAAATTAAAGTTTTAACCAAAGGTTGATACAGTATCAATAATACTGGACCGTTTACAATTATATAGTATGTTTAATCACTGAAGTCTTGAAACGCACTCATTATAAACATCTGTCAGAGAAGTTACGATGCAATGTGCACTTACTGAAAACGAAAATAGCTATTAAAAATGTACGTTTTCCATGAAGGTATTCCGGAGAATGAAATTTAAATGCTTAAGACCAGGACGTAGACCGGAAAAGCAAAAATAACCGTACGACGGTCATTTGGCGCCAGTACTTTCGCCATAATTATCCAGGGTTTCCAAAAAACAGGAGTACGTAGAATATAATATATTGCGAAAAATAATATTAGGAAGAAAATGTTATTTGTTTTTTCGCGTTTTTATCATAACACGGACAATAACACTTGGGTATTGCGAAATTCCCCGCTCATCCTGTTATTTGCCCGGCATTTCATTGGATAATAACATTCGGGTATTGCGCAATTCCCCGTTCGTGCTGTTATCTGGCCGTTTTATGTCGAGAACTTTCCAGACAGTTTGCCTACGCCCTGCGCAGTTATCTGGCCATTATTACGTACCAAAAAAATTTTTCGGCGAAAATGTCGGCCAGATAACTGCGCAGGTGGTGTACCGTAGCTTCAATTAGTGGGTTCTTTCCAGTGTAGCATGTATAGCTCATTGAGTCAAATTAAATTACATCTTTTTTTGTCAAACTATTTGGTTTGCAAACTAAACATTTAAGCTAACCACCATTTTGGAAAGAACCATCATTTTTTATCGGTTTTTTACAACTCATAAACGTCAAAAACGTTCCGCACCCTCAATGTGTAGTCTAATGGACTGTCAGTTACAAGATAACGCAAATCGTTATTGTTTTACGAAGTTGGTTAATACGAAAGACTAATTTAGCTCATTGTTGTTTACATAATATAGTTTTTGTGCAGTTTTCGCAACGGAAAGTCGTGGTAATTTTACAGTAAATATTCGGAAGATTTAATTTTAGTATTTGGTCAAATCCAGTGATTTAAAAAAGAACCGTGCCCATATTTAAGAAAAAAAAAGAGCTGGTCTCAACTGGCAGGTCGAGTTCAGAAATAAAAAAATTAGTTGTCTTGTCGAGCAAAAAAAACCTGGCCTGCCGAGGCCAACAATGAAAATGAGCTGGCCTGAGCCAAAGAAGTCTCTTTGTACGTACATATATTAACATGTATATGAACATGTATATGAATATGTATATTAACATGTATATGAATATGTATATTAACATGTATATTAATATGTAGATTAACATGTAGATTAACATGTAGATCAAAATGTGTATTAACATGTACGTTAACATGTAGATTAACACATAGATCAAAATGTGTATTAACATGTACGTTAACATGTATATTAACATGTTTATTAACAGGTATTTTAATATGCTTATTATCATGTAAGTAAATTAGTATATAGCTTGAGTATATTATGAACAGTTCATTATAATAAAATTTTGCAGCAGTAACAATTTACAGTTGTAATAATAAATTTTGCAAGATTTGCCATAACAAAAATCAGATCAGCCACCTGTCAGGATTTTCATCCTGAATCTGAAGTTGCCACTAGTTCAAGACTGATACAAAAACAAAACGCCGACCACTTGATGGCATGAACTTGACATAATAAACCAGTGAAGAGTTCGTATTGACAGTAGTGACAGGTTCAATAATTCACTTTATTGCAAAAACCAACAAGAACAATAGGAGTTCTAATGCTGGATTGAGAATATTTCGTTTTGAAGCACCCCTGAATATAAATAATTAGCACACTGCTCATACACCCGGTGTGCCGTTATCTTACAATTTTACCCATTATCTTACTCTTTTTAGACAAAAATTTTCCAGCGTTATCGCCTACGCACTGCGTTACACTTTTTCATTCGCTTTTGTTAGATAACGGCCGCGGCGCACCTGGTGCGATATTTCATAAACTCGGCAAAAGTTTCTTTTGAAAATGTAAGAACATCTTATTTAAGGCTATATGGGTCTTTCCCACTCTTAACCTTCAAACACATATGACGGACGTTTGTCCGTCCGGGCAGATAAAATGCGTTTTTTA
>SCLG01000174.1:345788-355883 GCA_004367875.1 Oikopleura albicans | reverse complement strand
ATATCTGAGATTTTCCGTTCATTAAATTTAAGCCTCGAAACAGAAAACTTATATTACCTTGAATCAACTTAACTCAGAGGCCCTTTAAAACAACCTTTAGCATTTGTGTTTATAAACCACCACTACATGAAATTGTTATTTATTTGAAACAATGAAAATGATATGTTGCTTTAAACAACAAGCTCCGGAAACTCTGCTAGTTTAGAAATAAGTAAAATACGTTTAGTCTTAGTACCGAAAATTTACCGGAACTTCTCGAAAAAAGACCTTTTTTAGAGTTCGTCAGAAAGTATTTGTTAAAATTTGTGTTAACAATTTTTGTTCACAAATTTGTCCTACAAATAGTCTTAAAAATTGGTTTTAAAAATTTGTCAAAAACGGCTGTTAAAAGGCTGTTTAAAAGGGTGATGTTAAAAAATTGATGTTAAAAAATTGATGTTAAAAACTTGATGTTAAAAACTTTATGTTAAAAAGTTGATGTTTAAAAATCGATGTTAAAAAGTTGATGTTAAAAAATTGATGATAAAAAGTGTTAAAAGTCCCGAGCCATAAGTTACTGTACTCATAATTTAGAAAAGTAGATTAATTTCAGGACAGATAAAAAAATATTTCGACTTTCTCCGAAAAAGTTCCTCCTGAAAAGATGCGTTTGATTAGCATGTTCACTAATGGATGATTGCGAAGTTAAATCAACGAGGGTGAATTGAGCTTAGCAATTATGTGCTTGGCAGTTAAATGGCAAGTTAATTTTATAGAGTGGAATATCGAGACGGCAGTTCTGTAATAACACGTCAAATTAAACATATTTTATGAAACCCGCTTATTATGTGTAGATTAGATTTACGAACTCGTTTTAGCCCGTACTCGCACGCTCAGTAACTAGAAAAAATCAAAAAAAAAATTTATTTGCTCTAGTGTATCATAAATTTTCACTACTTATTCGAGCTCTCAATTCTTATCAGCTGGTTGAACCTTTTTAGCACGATTTTCCGATCAAAAAGCGCTATTCATTCTAGAAATAAATATGGAATACCATGGTATGCCAGCAGAGTGTCTTATAAGAAAAAAAAATAAAAAAGATAAAAAAATGAAAAAAAAAGAAAAAAAAATTTGTTCTCTTTATATTTACTATAAAAATTATTGTGAAAGATAGAAACGATGAAATTAATCTCTAGAATAATATTGGTAAATTTTGAGCTTTGTCACTCAATAAATGATAAAAATTTGCCCGAGTTCTAGAACTGGTCCAAGTGAGGGTAAGTTTGAATTCTAATTCGCGAAACCAGAACTCTTGCAGTAGTAAAACGTCAGAAGCATCTTTAGGGTCAAAATTGGTCTGAAAAAGCGCGCATCCACAAGATTTTACCACTACTTTTTAATCCTTATCTAACCACCAAAGGTAAGGTTCGAAGATTTAAAATATTGGATAAAAATCAATTGCGTCGTTGTTTTATAACCAATGTTTATTGATTACCAATCGTAATTTTCGGAGATGACGCTATTATCATGACAAATGTCCATAATTTTGAAAAGTCACATACATGTATGTGTCTATATTATTAGATTAAATTTATCTACTTTGCGAACGTAGTGTTTAGGTAAAAAAATAATAGTTCTTAACGAATTTTTTTGTATTTATTTACGTACAAGATATAAACTTACACAGTCTGTTTTCGCCAAAATGGAACAGAATAATTACGTTTACGGCAGTTTTTACCATGATGTTATCGGGTTCTGCTGGTAAATTAATTTTTGAGAAGAATTAAGATCATTAATTTCGATAAGTAGAGCTCTCGAGCTCCGGGTTCAGCAATAGCCAGCTGACCATCTCAACTCGACAGCTGACTTGGCAGTTCGACAAGCCAGCTCATGTTTATATACAGAACCGCTGAATTTTATTTTTGAGCTCGACAGGCCAGTTAAGGCCAAGTAAATTTTACGTTTGAGCTCGATGGGACAGCTCATTTGTTTTTTGAACAATGTCGAACCCTGCTTATGCTGCTAAACCTGTGTCTTCTTTATAATGTTCCATTTCGAAAAAAACATACTCTCGTTCTAGAAAATATAAGAACAAAACTCATGTGAGCCACGTAAGTACTAAATTACGGTAGAAGTTATCTATTGAAAGTTTGACCAATTTGCTAACTTTTCAGCAGCATGATGATTTAAAGTTTAAATTTTGAATAAACCGATATGACAGTACTTACTGTATTTTAATAAAATAGAGCAAGTATGTATTCACCTAAAAACGGGGTCTAATTATTATCCGGAACTGGGGATGATCCGGTTCATATAACTTTAGAAAACCTAACAAACCCGGATATAATTTTTTATTCACTTTGAAAAAACGAAAATCGATCATTAAGGTTTAGTTTATTTATAACAAATTAAAATTGCATCTATGTTTTCCTTTTTTGGTGATCAGGACTGAGTTATTCTATCGAAAAAATTATGTAATAATGAAGCCCAAAGTGATTTAGCCCAGTTTATTTGAATAAGAACTATGAATTACGAAATATCTGCCTATTATGTTGCAATTTCAAAAGAACGTTCTTTTTAACTTAATAAATTTGCAAGAAAATAAAAAATAACAATTTTGCCTCAGCATACGAAAAAAGGTTCATTGGGCGCGGGACTCGAACTTGCGACCTTATAGTCTATAAGTAGGACCGTCGCCTGGGACCACACCTACAAGAAATATANAATTATTATCCGGAACTGGAGATGATCCGGTTCATATAACTTTAGAAAACCTAACAAACCCGGATATAATTTTTTATTCACTTTGAAAAAAACGAAAATCGATCATTAAGGCTCAGTTTATTTATAACAAATTAAAATTGCATCTATGTTTTCCTTTTTTGGTGATCAGGACTGAGCTATTCTATTGAAAAAAATATGTAATAATGAAGCCCAAAGTGATTTTGCCCAGTTTATTTGAATAAGAACTATGAATTACGAAATATCTGCCTATTATGTTGCAATTTCAAAAGAACCTTCTTTTTAACTATTTTGTGAAATGAATTTGCAAGAAAATAAAAAAAAATTGCCTATTACGCTGGAAAATTCAGCATACGAAAAAAGGTTCATTAGGCGCGGGACTCGAACTTGCGACCTTATAGTCTATAAGTTATAGAAAAGGAGAATGCTTTCGGGGATTAGTTTTTTGGATATGAAAACGGCCATACTATGCTTGATCTCAGATCCAGGATATATTTTTCGGAGAAATTTCCGAGAAACGTATTATCCCGAAAACCTTTTCCTCGAAAGAACAAACATGTGAACATATTGAAATACACAATGTATGATACTACTGAGCAAGTCACTAATCATGTGGTTGTGAAGACCTTGTGTATTTTATGGTTCACTTATCAATTTAATTGTGTGAAGAAAAAAAAACGAACTTTTTCGGTCAATGTAAACTTGAAACCGTTTTTAGAGCATAAATTGTGTTCTAAACTGATGCTAGAAACTTTACGTGAACCGCATTTTTTTTATCATACCTCTTCGATAATTTCATTAAATATCTATCTTCTTTGAAATCGGTCACAAATTTTCAGGCGGTTATAGAGAAAATTCTAAAGTGGAATTAAATACTGCTTATAGCTCGTTGATAAAAATCGCTGAGTTTTTGAAGCGAATGTTTAACTCAGAACACAAAAACGAAGCGATAATCACCAAAATTTATCGCACCAACCAAATTTATGACGTGACAGGGTGAACTTGAGCCAAAACTGGATTAGCCAACTACAATCCACTTTTTGATTTTACGTCGAATGGCCAAATTATTTTTTTTTCGAAAAGTTTTGGTGGCTTATCTTTTGTTCACTCAGTTTTTCGAAATTCTTAGCCGGGGGTCTTCCTCAAAATTTTTACAAGGAATTTTTCTAATTTTTCTCGTATGGGTTCCAGCCCAAACCGTGAACTACCTTAATGACAGAATTTTCTGGGAATTTGAAGCAATGAAAAATCCAAACCTTGTATTCTGTATTTTACTTCGCCGCGAATCGTCTCCGAAACTGGGAAATTGAGTTTCCCACTCGCATTGTTTGTGACATATTCAGGACAATGACATTCGTACTGTTACTGAGGTACAAATTTCAATTACATTTTTTATGAAAATTATGTTTCAACGGCACCGTCTGAATCGGCCTCTTGTCTTTTATGGCGGAAGGTTAATCCGCAGAAATTTTCCAATTTTGCGCCTTCTCATTGGCCAGAAATGGAGAATTTTCGGCGGATTACCCTTTCGCCACAAAATAAAAGAGACCGATTCAGACGGTGCCGTTTCAACTCCTTTCTTGTATTTTTAAGGCGGTTATTAATGATTATTTTGAGAATGACTAAAATTTCAAATTTGTCTCCTTAATGCAATACATCTCGCCCGTTTCGCCGCTTTTGAGTCGAATCAAATTGTCCGTCCGTTCCTTTCGAGGCTCTACGATTCGATTTTCCTCAAATACTTAACGACACTTTTCAATCGTAAACAAACCAACTCTTAACTCTCCAAACAACGTTTAAATGTTATTTTGGCGGTAAATAACCGCAAAAGTTTCTAAGAATGTCGAGTTTTGAACTGGTCTTATACTTGACCGCCGATGAAAACGCCTATTGCCGGTAGCCTCTTAGTTTTTTTTTGTGATTTATGATTTAAATAATAATTTTTCGTGTTTGGGAAAACCGACCCTTTTTCGGCGAACCCCAAATTTAGGTATACACGTATTGTATATTGAGTAATACAGGGGCTTGCAAAATAATGGCCCCTCAAATAAGGTTTATTTTCGGCAAATAAAGGTCGATGCGGCCAAAAAAGGACGAAACATATATTTGCTCCAAATAAGGGTCGTTGATTTACATATTCATTCCTACAGTCATTTTTTAATAAATCTTTTAATTAAAGGACACGTTATGGATAAAACTAATTTAACTTCTCAGAATTAGTTATGAACAGTTACAGTCAGAAAATGCGCTGGTCATGGACTCGCCAAATAAGGGTCGGGTTGTCATAAAAAGGTCCTGGTTTCAGAACACAAAATCATTTATACACAAATTTTTCATTTATCTTTTTTTTTATAAAATTAACCTTTTACGGAGAAGGCCTAGTAAAAAAGGTCCCGAGGTAACAACAATAAAGTAATGGGTTCTTATTTGGGGTAATAATATTTTTATTGAAAAAAGCGCTCTTTTTGGAATCTCCTGTATTAATTATTAGGAACCAACAGTCAATCATGTATCAAAACTTGCGTAAAATAGAAATTCAAAAGCTCCGATAATGGATATTTACAACGATTAGGTCAGCCTTGTGTTAGATGGTACCTTTTAAATTTAAAGTATACCTTAGGCAGATGCATTAAAATCTGGTAGCCGATACGTACCTAGAACTTTTCTAATTTACAATTATAAACATTTATTTATCCCCCTGACAGATTGAGTTCTTTTCAATTATAAAGCATGAACAAAGTATACATTTTACACGCATTTTTCATTGAAAACGGTGTAGACCAGAGATTTAAAAGTTTTGTTCTAATTTTCGGAACGGAACAGAACGGACCGTTCAAAAGTGTGATTGTCCTAAATTTTTGCGTTCTACAAAGTGTGATATAATTTCTATTTCGAGAACGGTCCAAAAAGTTCTGAATTAGAACGTTCAATTTGGCCGTTCTGATCATTCTTGTGATGTAACATCGGCATAGAACGGTGTTCTGTCGTTCTGTTGATCTACCCGCGTTCTGTTTGCGGAAAGTCAAGTTCTGGATTAGAACAGTAAAAGGAAAAGTGCTGAATAACCCTCAAAGTTATACTAGTAGTGTTGATTATAATCGAATTTCCTTTNTTGAGAATGACTAAAATTTCAAATTTGTCTCCTTAATGCAATACATCTCGCCCGTTTCGCCGCTTTTGAGTCGAATCAAATTGTCCGTCCGTTCCTTTCGAGGCTCTACGATTCGATTTTCCTCAAATACTTAACGACACTTTCAAATCGTAAATAAACCAACTCTTAACTCTCCAAACAACGTTTAAATGTTATTTTGGCGGTAAATAACCGAAAAAGTTTCTAAGAATGTCCAGTTTTGAACTGGTCTTATACTTGACCGCCGATGAAAACGCCTATTGCCGGTAGCCTCTTAGTTTTTTTTCGTTTTGATATTTATGATTTAAATAATAATTTTTCGTGTTTGGGAAAACCGACACTTTTTCGGCGAACCCAAAATTTAGGTATACACGTATTATATATCGAGTAATACAGGGGCTTGCAAAATAATGGCGCCTCAACTAAGCTTTATTTTCGGCAAATAAGGGTCGATGCGGCCAAAAAGGACGTTTTTTAGGAGAAACATATAATTGCTCCAAATAAGGGTCGTTGATTTAAATATTCATTCCTACAGTCATTTTTTAATAAATCTCGACACGTTATGGATAAAAGTAATTTAACTTCTCAGAATTAATTACGAACAGTTACAGCCAGAAAATCCGCTGGTCATAGACTCGCCAAATAAGGGTCGGGTTGTCATAAAAAGGTCTAGTTTTCAAAACACAAAATCGATATTTTTGCCATTTACCTGTAGTCAAACGTCAGAGTTATATTTTTCATTCATCATATTTTTTAAAAATCTTTCACGGTGAAGGCCTAATAAAAAAGGTCCCAAGGCAAGAATGACATAATAATGGGCCCTTATTTGGGGTTATAATGTTTTCCTCCAAAATAACGGTCTTTTTGGGCATCTCCTGTATCAATTCTGAGAAACCAACAGTTATTTATGAATCGAAACTTGCGTAAAAAAGAAATTCAAAAGCTCCTATAAGGCATATTTACAACCATTAGGTCAGTCCTTGTGTTAGATGGTACTGGTTGGGTTAATGGGGTTTCTCGTTGGGACATATGACTCAGACCCCTGAGTCATATGTTATTTATGTTTGGGCTACGTATTATACAAATATGACTCAGGGGTCTGAGTCATATGTCAATTGGTTAATGAACACTCATTGACCCGGTCAGTGACCCGGTCAATGACCACTCAATGAGTGCTCATTAATAATATAAATACCCTTTTTATTTCTGCAAAATGCATTCAATATTCGGCTACAAATTACAACCAATAAACTAATTCGGACTCAACAACAGACTCATTCATTCATACCAACCAATTTGGTGTCAGATAACAGAAACGAACCGCGCCAGCTGATATTTAGAGATTTGGTCAGTCGTTTTATTGGTATAATTGAAAAGTTAGAAAAGAGAGTACCCGAGTCCGCAATGGCATTAGAGGTAAGTGACAAGTGCTGTCCAATGTTCGACATTCTTATAAATAAGGAGGGCGAACTGGGGGACAACAACACTTATCGGGCCCAAGGTCGCGCGTTGTTGAATGGCAACGAGGCGCGTACCTTCAAACAACACTTGGCGGATAATATGGGTCATATTACAGATTTTATAGTTGTTGACCCGTTGGAAATTACCAAAAGGGCCCTGTTGCTGTATACAAGGGCCGGGGCAAAAACTATTAAAAATTTTGAATATGTCCCATCGATCATGAGCTCGGAAGACTTAACGGAGACATTAGAAAATGTCTTTGAGTTCCACAAGTTGAACTCAGAGGGCGGGATTTCGGCGTCACTAATTGTTTTGACGGACGAGAAATCGGGCCTTCTAAGGCAACTTGCGGCGAGTCCCAGTAAGTGGCAGGAGGCCGTTAATAACGCCAAAATCATGAAAAACGTTAATGACTGGTCCACCATTCCCGTACTGATCGATCAGCATTTATGTCAACAGTATTTTACAAATAAATCGATAGTACAGGAACAACGTCGTAGTCAGAAACGTGAGTCTCATGATGACACGTTTACGGCGGAGTTGCAAGAACAACGCGCGCAGCCACCAGCGTCCGAGGACCGCGTTAGTCAAGCCATGTATCGGATGAAGTCGCTGATTGTTGACTGCCAACAGCTGTCGGAATCACTGTTGGTGAGCCAAGCGGGTCGACGAGAGTTTATTTTGGAGACTTTGGACAGCCGATATGAAGACATCGGTAAAACAGTCGAAAATTTGGATCAGGCACTTGATATGGTGAAAGGAGAAGCTACCGGTCAAATATCAATCATAAAAAATAAGCTAGACAATTCTACTCATATGGAAACACAGCTCGAACGAGAGATTATCCACGTTCAGGAGCAGATGGAAACGCAAAAGGAGATGCACAATGAATTGGTGGCATCACTAACATCGAAATTATCACAGATGACGGACAAATTGGAAATGGAAGAGCATCAGAAAGAACTGGTCAACGAAGGAATGGAAAAGGAGAGATCAGCAGTGCAAGCTAAAATTACTGAATTGGAGAAAGAAAAATCTGCTAAAATTGCGGAATTAGAAAGTAAAGTGGCAGATGCCAAGGAAGATGCGAAAGTTTACGGTACCAAACTCAACGATGCAATGAATCAGCTATCGTTGTGCGAAAAATGGAAATCAGAGAAAGAGAAATTGGCATCGCGTGCCCGATTAATGAAAAAAGACGCCGCAATTTCACCAATTAAGTTCCCGAATTTAGATCTTTCGATGAAAAGCGAGTACCTGACAGCCTCTTCCGAAGAAGGCGACTCGGAGAGTGACGTGACGCCCCTCAATCCAAGAACTGCGGGCTATCGTTACAAGGCGGTGATAAATTCGTCCAACCCGACTGATGAAAAGTCGGAAAAGGGGATAAGGGTAGACAAATTTGTGGCCACACCAGCCAAATTTGGGTTACCAATATGGTCAGAGACGGACTGCAGCTTTTTGGAACACCTAATGCATTGTGATCGAGGGTTGACTTACGCCGACGAAAAGAAATGTTCGCTGGCGGAACAACAGAACTTGTTGTTACTAACCCTACCGCGCGACTATCAATACGTAGGTGCGTATTTGGAGGAAGATGACAAGAAAACTATGATGAAATATAAGGCCAAGTTAGTTGAGCTTATAATGGGAACAAATTGGGACCAATCCACACTCGTTATAAATGCTCATCGTCGGCCGGACGAGAAAATCCTGTCATATTTTCTTCGCATCACCGGCATCTACAGGTTTTGTACGTCCAAAAATGATTCAGAATTGGATAACGATAACTGGTTTTGTATGATGATATATTCAAAAATACTGGAAACGCTACCAACAGGAGCTCGGGGTGAATTTCAAAGAGATTGCGAAAATAGCATGAGCGGTGGTACTCTCGCATTTTCGACTCTTAAGAAAAAAGTCATTTCAATCGCCCGACGAGTTCCGGCACTCCAACACCTNATCCTAAAGGAAGGACAAGGGAGACGAGGGAATGTTACTACTGTAAACGTAAAGGCCACCTTGCTCGTAATTGCTACAAAAAGCGAAACGATTTGGCCGCACAGACGCAAACCATGCGCGAGCCAAAGGATGACAAGGACGGGAGGCAGGCCTAAGGTCATAGCGGGCTTAGACCAACCAAAACAGACCTTGTCAACTGTAAATATCAACTTGCTAGTATCACAAGAATTAGACCCAAATGCCGTTGGTCGACAAAATTCTATTTTCGGCTCGGTAGTAAAAGGAAAATTTCTCAGTGGCCCAATTAGAATTTTGTTAGACACGGGGGCCTCATTCTCTGTGATACATCAGGGCAAGCTTCGCATGCTCGCGGATGATGGACTTGTATATAAGATTGTGCCGTCAACTCGCAGGATTCCGGTATCCGCGTCCAACCACGCGTTGGAAGTCGTGGGCGACGTCATTTTAGATGTACAAATCGTCACGGATACAGGAGATCTCAAATTACGAAAAATACGCTTTACAGTGCTTGGGCAGCTTAACTGTCCAATGATTATTGGGATTGAAGTTCTCGGTCCACTTAAACTCAAAATAGAAGAAACATCTGTCTTACTGCTGCAAAGACGGGTACCACTTTGCGACACAGACTTGAATCTACAAATGGAAGTCATCGAATCAACGGTGATTGAAGATAAGAGTCTGACGGTCGTCTCCTTGAAACAGCTGGATGTTTTTTCTCCAACAGTTCTACGGGGGAACTACCTCATGAGTTTAGTCATTCCCGACTTTACTGAAAGCGGTTCCGGTTCAATCGAAACAAT
>SCLG01000174.1:321438-342096 GCA_004367875.1 Oikopleura albicans | reverse complement strand
AACCTGCAGAAAATGGAAGAACTCAAGACGTCACCATTTCAAATGATGCATGGATGGCTTCTGTCGCCATCTAGTTTTGTATCAGACTGTTTCGACGAGACGCAGGTCTCAAAAAGTCTCAAATCAAAGGCCGAATGGTCGAAAACCATTGAGATTAAAATGGCTCTTGCGATAAGTGATCATTATATCACTGATCAAAAGATTAAGGCAAAACGCGCAGTTAAAGTCAATGACTCGAATAAGGAATTAAAAATTGGCACAAGATGTTTACGATACTTTAAGCAACCAGTGGGAGTTTGCGCAAAGCTATACACGAATTGGAAAGGTATCTTTATTGTTAGACGTAAAATTGATGTGGATACCTACGTGGTAACTTTGGAAGATGATGCCCGTCGTAAATTCATCTGTCATCGTGAACATCTGCGTCCTCTCGGCACCAACGATTCTCCGACTTGTGCCGCTAAAGAACTGGAAACTGATACTACACTTGAAGATGCTCAACTCAAGGTACCGGAGGTTTCCCACGAGGAGAAGGGCTCTGATGTGAGCCAAGAGCAACCCAGTTTACGTCGTTCTGAAAGGCTTAGAGCCAAAACAACTGATTTTAAGGAGTATTTTTGTAATTTGTTTACTAAAATGTTTGATAAAGTGTGAAGATATTACATTTAAATTTATGTTTATGTTCTTTTTTTTAAATTGATGTTTATGATACAGTCACTTTTCTTACTACATTATTTTCGCGTTTAACATTATTCCTTGTAGTTATGTAAGTGCGTTGTCGAGAATGGGAAAGGCAGTAGTAAAATTTTATGTTTTTTAGAATGATTAAGCCATTAGTCAGTCTTATTGCGCTTCCCGTTTTCGGCATGACGTCCCTCGTTTTCTTTTTGGTATGGTTCTGTAATATAATTCGTCGAACAATCAACCGCCAAGCTTCAGAATCTACCGTGACTAAGTCGATCGTCATTATTGCAGTTATGACTTACATGATAACAAACTCTAATGCTAAACCAGTAGCAGTGAACAAGCAAAATGGAGAAATTCAAGTGTACGAACAAGTACACATGACAATTGGCCATGCTTACGTCAAGTTTATGATGCCGCAAGGGGCGGACGATCTCGTGAAGAACATCGAGGCCCTAAATCGACCCGTCCTGACGGAAAGAGTTACGCAGCCCACTCAAACGAAACCAACCCAGACGGACGATTGGACTACAAAAAGCGTCCCGCGACATCGCCGCCGTGGAAGTGATCTTATTTGGATATTCCTGGTATCTCTATCGGGTTTAGCAGTTATCTACGCGAGTTCGGAAGTTGCTTTATGGATAGACCGGAAGCGAAGTACTTAAAATTTTCTTTCTTCCCACCCACCACATTTTTTCTCCCACCTTACGAACTTTTCCGCTCAGCTAAAAAGAAATTTATTTGATATTACGATTCCATTTTCTTTCTTCCCACCCGCCACATTTTTTCTCCCACCTTATGAATTTTTCCGCTCAGCTAAAAAGAAATTTATTTGATGTTACAATTCCATTTTCTTTCTTCCCACCCACCACATTTTTTCTCCCACCTTACGAATTTTCCCGCTCAGCTAAAAATAAATGTATTTGGTGTTACAATTACGTAGTCTTTTTATGTATACGTGCCTTTAACCCAAGAGGTTGTGTAAGCCGTGTGTAAGGCGTGCTCGTTGATCAAGAGGAAATGATTCTTCTTCGTGCATATAAAAAATATGCATTCTTACTTTGAGAAAAAATAAAGGAGACTTTTAAATCGAGAAAAATCAAAATTATTGTGAAACGAGAAAAGTAAAGAATGAATAACACAAATTACAATTTCTATCTGAACGAGTTAAATATGGAGGGTCCATCAAGCGGCCGCACTGATGAGTTAGATTCCTTGTTTAATTTTTCCCCACGACCTACCAGTTCACCTTTACCAACAGATTCTAATAATAGCGGCACCGTGAGGTCCACGCCGGTTCAAGATGAGCCCCCAGCATATGCAGAAATTTTCCCAAACGGCCCGGGCCCCACGGTGTTTGTGGCCACTGAGCCCCAAAGGCGCGCAACAATTGATCCTGATAATGTTCCCACAGGCCAGGCACCGCAGCCGTGGTTTAATTTAGTGTCGGCAAGTCTAAACGACACGAACGCTCGGATTATCGGTTTAGACCAAAGGTTCGACACTTTAATTCATAAATTAGACCGAGAAAAAATTCCTTTACGGTTTCGGCGGTATATTTGCCACGCGTGCGACACAAAATGTGCAGATAACGTGAGCATTTTGTGTCGAGGGCGGCACTTGGCCTGTAACGATTGCGCCGCACGGGCACGAAGTGTATTTCATAAAAATACTTGCCCCACCTGCAACGAGACTACCCGTTTCGTTTATTTGCCCCTGGACCCCCGTCCAGCGCCTAGTTCATAATTTACCTTAAATTCTATGATCATCAAAAAACCACGTCGAAATGAGGCGATAATTTTCTTTCTAAAGGAAAAACCACGTTTTTTTCCCTTCATATGCTTTTTACATTATATCGTATATTTCACTTCTTATTACCTTTAATATTCTTTCCCGTTTGTGGTAGGGTGGAATGGGTAATACGGATTTTAAGCGTTCATGTAGTAGAGAAAAAATAATTATTCCCTTCGTGCGTACCATAGATCCGGGTTCGGTCTCAGGTCACCTGTTCATTTGGGGCATGGGGGAATGCTAAAAAAGAAAAAAAACGAATACAATAAAAAAAATGACAAAAAAAAAATACAAAATGACCTTCTGAAGGTTCAAGAAAATTTTGAAAAAAATCAACAAAAGGGAAAAAAAATTATTAAAAATTATTTCTTTACTCGGGAGTATTAGCCGCCCCTTGTGGGAGGGGCAAAGTGGTTGGGTTAATGGGGTTTCTCGTTGGGACATATGACTCAGACCCCTGAGTCATATNAACAAAATTCACGTAAGTTAACAAAATTCACGTAAATTAACACCTTTTTTTCGAAATATTTTGTGAATTTACGTAGGTACATGGTTAATTATGGACCAAAGTCTATGGTGTACTTTGGAAGGTAGTGTTGGTAATTTTGCGAGCGAAAAAAAAAAAAATTTTTGTTGAAATTTGCAGCATCGATCTTCCGAAAAGATCCGAGATTTTATTTTTGATACAGACCTTGGAACGCTACGCATAAACTATATTTCTGATACGACTGATTCAACATTTTTAAAATCTCTCTTTATCTCAATTGTTAAGTGTTATTTTTTTGTAATTTTCCTTTATATTTTGTGTTAAAATATGATATCCTTGATTTCAAACAGATTGGAAATTATCAAATTTTACTTTTAAATTAGATCAAATCTAGAAAAAAAGCCTAAATTCACGTAAGTTAACAGTTTTGTCAATTTTTGCCAAAAAGCCTAAATTCACGTAAGTTAACAGTTTTTCAAAAGTTTTCCAACACTTCCGCCTACGCCCTACCCACGTAAGTTAACAAAATGCACGTAAATTAACACAATGCACGTAAGTTAACACCTTTTTTTCCAAAAGTTTTGTTAACTTACGTAGGTAGGTGGTGTATATAAACAAATTATATCAAACAATCTGTTATGACTACAGTAGTATGATGCATAGTTTGATGCAGGTTTAAACTCACAACGTATTTATACTTTCAAAAACTCCCCGACCACCCTAGCCGTTTAACTAGTTTACAGTTTTGGGGAAAAAATCTGTCCAAAAATGCGTGTGAAAGCTTTTAATTGCAAAAAAACTCTTTTTTGGGGTTTCCTGGGTTAAATCAAAGACTAATGACCCTTGATAACGGAACAAAATTGTATGTTTTGTTTAACTCACAAATTGCGATTTTTACACGAGACCGGACAAACGTCCGGAGGTCCCGTTTGGGGGTTAAAGCATGTTTTCTCCTTGGTTACTACTCGGCAAAACACGCGTCATTTAAGGGAGTCGCGTCACTTAAGGGGGCGTCACTTACGGGAGTCGGGACTGTATATAATTAACATCGTATCAGTCTCAGACTCTCAAACATAATTTTTAGTGAAAAAGGAAAATTTTTTTAATAAGAAGAAACGAACATATTTCCGCGAATTACAGAAACAATATTTTTAGCGAAGGATAGTTCAATTTTTAAAATAAAAACTTGAATATCATTTTGTTTCTCAGATATAAAGCATAATATGAAAAATCCTTTGATAAAGTCTTGTTCTTAATTCTACCAAAATGGTAATTCATCTGATGTGTTGCATGTTTGCAATTCTATGGGAAATATTCCAAAATTAATTGGTGCACAAGTTTAACAAGCCAAAATGCGCTTGAACGCTTTGAATCGTAGAAATGATTGAGAAATGCATGGTACGTATGTATGTTAAATTTGGCATTAAAATGCATTTCTCAGTTACTTTCTCAGTATATTCGGGAAAATGGCTCGCCCGAGGCCTGAATTACAGTACTAGCAAATGCATTTTTGGACCAAAAAGCTTTTTCGCCTATCTCGACGGTCTGGACATTCTTGATCCCGACTCAAGATTCGGAAAGCCAAAGAAGTCATAATTTTAAAAATTTGTCGTTATATTTTTTGCGAAAAAAGATGCTGAATTCGTTGCGCACGTTTTCAAAATACTTTCAAGATACACCATTTCAATCGGGGTTTTTTTCAACATATAGAAAATAAAGTGAAAAATTTGAATTATCTATTTTATCTTTTAAGGATGGGTAGATTGCGTTGTTTACTAATAAAAATAAAAACCAGAAAAAGTTAATAAAATGCACAGTGTGGAACATTTTTTATAACGTTTTCCCGTGTAAGAAAGTTTGTAAACAAAGCTATCTACCCATCCTTAATCTTTTTTTTTTGACTCGATGAAGTCCTGAAATTACACCGATTTCTATCAAAATCATCTTTCTACTAAAACTATCAATATTTTTTCAATCATGGTCTGGAACTTGGAATACTTGTCGGTTGAATTTGTTTTGTGATGCCTTTTTCTCCAGTTTTGCGTATTTCTGATCAAACATTGTTTTAGGCAAATCGACGCTCTCAGTCACACATATTTCTTTACCCAGAAAAGATGCAAGAAGCAATATTTTGAAGGCTGGAAACATTTTATGTTCTTTTGTGTCGTTCGATAAAACTAATTTCTAGTTCTACTCTCCTTGAGGGTTTATGTGCCCGGGGTTTATGTGCCCACTTAGCCCCGATGGATGGTTTATGTGCCCAGTTTTTGAGGAAAAGTTTAGCAGGAATCCCGCCCACACATGAGGGGTTATGTGCCCATTGAGTCATTAAAAAACAGAAGCCTACTTATGAATAGTTATGATAGCATGCGCTTAAGCGCGCTTTTCGGATTCTATAATCCGGCATGACAGAACAAGAGAATGTATATTTTCATCCACGACAAAGGAAATACACATTGTATAAACCACAGACTGTCGTACTCAACGGACGACCACTTGTCTGCGATATAACTGACAGCGTTTCTCTGAGACAATATGGGAACTAAATCGTATAATTTCAAAATCTCTTTTTTTTTGTATCAACCGATAGGTGATAAATAAAAATTTGTAATTTTACATTTAACAAAAACAAAATTAATTAAAACGACAATTAATGCACCGAAATTCAAATCTAGAACGAGCCCGACCATCGGTTTATGTGCCCAAAAAAATCAGGTAAGTTTTCCGCTTACGCATGCGGGTTAAAGTGCCCAAATTCGGTTTATGTGCCCACTTTTCAGGTCGCCAAATGGGCACATAAACCCTCAGGGAGTGTATTTATATAATGAGAAATATTAAACTTTAAGTCTTTATATATAAAAGCCTATTAGTCTAAAACTAAAGCAGTTAGTTTGAAGTATAGTTTGAATTTTATATCATATTTGATTATGCTTAAAAATTGCTGTGCGTAACAGACTGTCACGGTTGGGCCAACATAGTTCAAAAGCCGAACAGAGCCAAAAACACCAATTATAGGCCTTTGGGATATTTAAGTTTTAGATATAAAAAAAAATTGAAAATGACAAACTAAGAGAACTTGTGTTGTATAAAAATATCGAATGTCCTGTCTTTATTTTTCTCACAACTACGATTTTTCGGCTACGGTCGATGACTTGTCGAAGATTTGGATATCATTGGTTTTATATAGCGGGGAAAACTTGCTGAAAGGGCACCACTTTTGAGCCAAGACATACTACTTTGTCATGTCCTTAACCTATTGTACAAACCTATTTACCATATCAACAAAAAAAACTCATTTAACATGTGACATGTTGGTACGTCCAAAGTACTTTTGGTGTTTTGGCATTTAATAGGTTGTTTGGTAGAAAGCCTGTTTTATTGATAAGTATGTTCTATTAGAACAATCCTGATATTGCTGATCAGCAATATAATCCAATGCTAAAATTCTTATTGCTTAAGTTCAAAACACGATCCCCGGACGTTTGTCCGGCCCCGTGTAAACAACACTATTTTTGGATTGTTTGGCTTCATCAAACGAAGTAACTCCGTTTCGAAAACCTAGATTTTTACTATTTTAATACTNGCATCGAATCTGTTCAAAACTTAATTGCGAACATTTTGATATTCGTAGGTCACTAATCAAACATTGCGTTAACGCGACAGGCAACGTCAAAGTCAAAAGTGCGCCAAAAACCATCAAAATACGATTTTTCGGCCTTTGTGTAGAAAAAAATATGGAAAACATTAAAAAATGAAACTATTGCCTAAAAATGTGTTAAGGGTCCAAGTTAACTACTGCTGCATTGAATCATCAATTTCCTCAAAAATACGGTATTTTTTTAATGATTTTCGGCCTTGATACAATTAATTGTATCATCAACCCGCAGGAGTTAAGTTCAAAACACGATCCCTGGACGTTTGTCCGGCCCCGTGTAAACAACACTATTTTTGGATTGTTTGGCTTCATCAAACGAAGTAACTCCGTTTCGAAAACCTAGATTTTTNTTTTTTTTTTTTAAATACTTAATTGTTACGATTTTTTTTTTTTGGAACAGATCTAAATGGGGTTGTATGTTGACTCGAAAAAAATGGTGACCACTTTGTATGTAATCATTCCTACAAAAGAAAAAAAACAAATAATGAACTCTATTTTTTTAACTTCGTCACAAAATTGAGTTTAATTTCATAGTAATGCTTACTTTTACGATAAATAGCTTTATAAAAGTTCTATAGATTTTATCTTTATTTTAAATATGTCAGTCCTGCCAGGACTGTCCTGGGCGTGCCGAGATGACCTTTTTGGGTATTGTTAAAAGTCATCTCGCTACCGTTGCGACTTGACCGTTTGGAGGGTCATCTCGCCACACAAAACATTTTAAATATAATATATTCAGTTTGGCGAGATGACTAGTACCCCAATTTTGAACCACAACTAAAAAATCTGCTTTGGAAAATCGAATTGTTGACCCAAATTGGTAAAAAAACTTTGATCATAAATACTCCGTTACCTGATTCTAGGCTTGCCCCGAAATCTCCAAAAATTGTTACTCCGTTTCTGAGTGTTACTCCGTTTCCTAATCCACTGTATTGTCTATGTTGACGCTCACACAGTCGCTATCATGCCATAATATTATTACAAATCATAGAAAATAGTTGAAGCACCAATATACGGGAAATTTTCCTGGATTTTCAAGAACTTAACAAAAATACTCGAAAATTATGAAAATGGGTTATTTTTAACAAAGACGGAAAGTAATATTTCAAATAGATAGTGCATAGACGTAAACGATGGGAAAAAAGTCTTATTTCGAATCCCAATTGTCATATTTGAAATTCTATTATCATTTTTCTCCGAATTGTTCTAGTTTCTTAAAATGTCCATAGTGTTTTGTCTTACATAATGATCCAAATAGACGAAGATACCCTGAATAAAAATGCGTCAAGTTAGATTTTTTTCCAACTTAAGTGACCCACCAGTTATACGGAATACGTCATAGGAATATTTTCCGCTGAAATGATCCTTCAACAATTGCTCAAGTTATATTTTGTTAAATGAGGTGCAGTATTTCCGTTTTACTACTCAAATGACGCACCCTTTTATAGCCCTCTACTGGCATCAGGCCTGTATATATAAAACTCGTTAGAGAACAATAATTTGTGTGAATTGGAAAAATCAATACAAAAATATGGGTTTTTACTACAACCAACAACCGCAGGGATTTTACTATAACCAACAACCTAAAGGGTTTTATTATAATCAACAACCAAAGGGCTTCTATTACGAGCAAGGCTTCTATTACGATCAGGAAGACGGATTCTACTACGATCAAGAAGCCAACGGATTTTACTACGAAGGATTCTACTATAATCAAGATGAAGGATTCTATTATGAGGAGGAGAAACTAGAAGACGGATTTTATTACGACGGATTCTACTATGACGGATTCTACTATAATAATCAGCAAGAAAACGGATTCTACTATGATAACGGCTTTTATTACGAAGGCAAACCCGATGGCATCGCAAAACGCGCCAAATCAAAGTCCAAAAAGGGTCGCTCAAAGAGACGAAGCCGCAAACACTAAAAAACTGAACTGATTACTTCAGACTTTCAAAGTAATTTTTAAATAAAATGTTCTTATGGCCTAAATATATTGATTATAAACTGTGTGTTATGCCTAAGAATCTACCGATTTGAGTTAAAAAGAAAAAAAATATTTCGGAAAATTCTCCAAGGACACCAAAATGCTGAATATTAACCGATTGTGCACATGAATATGTGTAACAACTATGACTCATAGGCTATGAGAGACGTAAGACTGACACAATTTGTACAGTTTTCGACTAATCGTATGTGTTTACCCTTAAATGGAGCTATTTTCCACAAATGACATTAAGAAATATTTAATATGAATAATACATCACCTAACCATTTGACTTAACACATTTTTTCCGAAAAAAGGTGTTAATTCAAATGCAAATTGTTAAGTCAAATGGTCTTTAGTCAGATGGTTAGGTGGTGTCAGATGGTTAGGTGGCATTTTATGAAAATGGAAAGAAAAGTTCCGGGAACCCTAGTGGTGTACAGAGGGTAGGCCAATTCCGGAACGCTTTGCAATTTTGAGCCAAAGTCTCTTTTTGTTCCAGAATTGGACTTTCAACCCATAAACCGTTCCAGAATTAGACTTTTTCGTTCCGGAATGGGACCTCAAATCTTTTTTGAAATAAAAAGCGTTCCGGAATTGGAGTTTTTTCCGGTAACTGTTCCGGAATTGGCCTACCCTCTGTATATCTTATCGGTACTAGATAATTTTTGACGTCAATGTCTAGGATCAAACCTATGGTCCATAGCCTATGGACCATAGGCTATGGAAGTGATTCAAAAATAAATTTTCTTATTTGTGTGTATAATGTATTTGTCAGAAAGCAGTTGTTTGTTCTATTACATATCGTAGAAATTCACGGTTCGATAATTTGCGTTTGATGTGGTCTTTTTAATATTGGTTTGAGCATCGGGGTCTAGATTCAAACTGCAAGAACCCTGGTCGAGATGAGGTCGAGCAATTTCATCGTCATCTTCCACAAATGTACACATCTCACGTGAGATCGGCATTCGGGCGGTGACCACCTAAATAAATGAAAATCTTAGACACGTGGAAAACTGCTTCAATGAATTTCAGACCCTATGTTCCTTCAAGGTAAACGCTGAACCACATGGGCTAAAAATCCTTAAAACTTACTATACACCACCTAACCATTTGACTAAACACCATTTGGCTTAACAGTTTGCATTTGACTTAACAGTTTGCAGTTGAATTAACACGTTTTTGTCCTTTTTTTCAGCATTTCCGCCTACGCCCTTGGGGTTTACCACGCCGGTTTATCAGGCCGGTTTTGGAAGGAGAAAGTGTCCTGACAAACCCTCAGGCGGTTTATAACAATTTTTTGATTTTTTCGTTCATTATATTGTTTTATATCATTTTTTTATACTTTCAAGTTTTCCAGGATTTTAACCTACGCACTTCCCATGTGGCTTAACAGTTTGCATTTGACTTAACAATTTGCATTTGAATTAACACATTTTTTCGGAAAAATGAATTTTTTTTCAAAAAAAATATTTTTAGATTGTTAGACTCCCTGAAAAAAATGCTTCTCGAATATCGATACGAGAGTTTTTACAAATTACTATAAAGTTTCGTAAATACGAAAAAATGGCGGAGAAAGATGCTTTCTCTCTCTTTTTTGTAATATACTTATTTCCTCAAAGTTGGTCAAAATTAATTGANGAACAGATTAAAAAAATAAAAATATTGAGTGGGTCGAATATGCCTACAACATTAGCAACTTTGACAAAATTGTCAATAAGACCGATTTTATTTCCAAAGAATAATTTTTTTAATATTTTTTGGTATTATTTCTTATCTTTGAACCTTTACTCGCTTTCTGTGTTAACTCGAAAATTTGAAAAAAAATGACAAAAATTTTGGAAAAAAATCTTAACTATTAAAAAAAATCTCTGCAAAATTTGCAATTCAAAGACTTAATTTAGAGCTTCGTATAATGTCTGTACCGCCTAATATTTAATTTTGAAGTATTTTGAATGACAAATAAAAAAAAATAAATGTGTGGCGCGAAAAAATGCCAAGCATTTTGCAAAGCACCCCCAAAAGAGAGCTCACCTGTAGATATACCGCGGTATACCCTAGATATATAGGTAAAGTCAAGACATTAGCGTTCACAACTTATGATAACTTACTTGTTATACGCTCCATAGCGTTCATCCATCACACGACTTAATCCAAAATCCGATATCCTTAAATTTAATCGACCAGAGACGGTTTGTTCTAATAAACAATTACGCGCAGATAAATCGCGGTGAACGATGGCATTTGATGAAAGGTACTCAATTTATGGGCTGCTGGACTGATAACTGATTAAAACTTCTATCCTTCAAAAAAGTAGCCTCGTTCGGGTGTGCTTCACTTGGACAGATTACCCACTTGGACAATAGCTGACTAGGGTTTCGCGCATTTACCCACTTGGACAAACGTTTACTCACTTGGACAAACTTTTCCGACTTGGGCAAGCGTTTACTCATTTGGACAAACTTTTACTCAGTTGGTAAAACGTTTACCCAGAAAAATTTCAAGTGGGAAATTTTGTTTGTCCAAGTGGGTAAATTGCGCGAACACCCTAGTCAGCTATTATCCAAGTTGGAAATCTGTCCAAGTGATGCACACCCGCCTCGTTCTGGGTGAAACGGGTAACAATATTCGTATGAACAATATTCGCATGTAAATCTCGGAAAAATGATTAATTGCCGAACGTAAAAAAAAAACTTCTATCATCCGATCGGGAAAATAGAAAAACGGTTGGCAATTCAAGTTAGAAGCTGAATAGTACGGAAAAACGTCATACATGTAAGTTGAAAGTTTGTGGTCTTTCTCTTTAGCGTCCCAAGTTGCATATAATTCGTAGATTGACAGATGTGCAAATTTGCACATAACGTCCGTAGGGCCATGTTAAGTTCGGGCATAATATCAGTTTTACGTTTTATAATATCATGAAATTTGAAAAAAACCCATGTTAACCCTCATTCGCCGCTGCTACACAAGAAGTGCGATTTTTTACGGATGTCGCTCTCACGGTTAAACCACTTTTTGAAGTGGTCGGTTTGGTTTGACCAAATAAGTTATATGGCCTTTGACTTCCTAAAACGAGAACCAAAACATTATTTTTATACAGTAGGTNGTAGGATTGGGTCCATGCCCAAATGGTTAGGTGGTGTAGTATATCAACTCACATTATGCATTACTTCTCGGTGATGTTTGTCGAAGAATGACATAAGTGTCGCAAAACCTGGCCGTTGTCGATAATCTTGTTTCCAGCAAGACAACATTATATCATATAATAGATCATCACAATGAGAAGGCTTCTTTAATCGTCCGCCGTTGTCTAGAAATTCTTGAAGCTCTAAAATATTGGATATCGGTCGGTTAAATCACGATTTGGTCAATAAGTTATGGTTGTTTATCTTACGTTTCCAGGTTGTTTGTTGTTTGTAAGGAGTCAAACCACGTGTCAGACACTCCCAAACAACAATTCCAAACGCCCAAACATCACTTTTTGTAGAAAATGTCAGATTTGCCAAAATTTCTGGTGAGAGCCATTTCAGAGGGAACGTCGATAAAGTATTGTGTCTAAATTTATTGAATTTAATAAAAATAAAAATATTGAACAAACGCAAATTAAGGGACAAAAGTCGACTTTGATCGAAATTACCTATGAGATAAAACCATCAATTCAATTGGCACTGGTCGGTATAGAACCATGGATGGTAACATGACGAAAAATCTGAGAAATTGACGTCAAAAATGACGTCCTAAATGACGTCATAATATAACCGTCATAAAACCTAGATGGTATAAAAATACCCACGGTATAAAACCTTCTCCATATCAGAGACCGTCTAGATAAGAAGTCGAGACATGTGGGTTCACAATTTATAATAACTTACTTGTTATACGCTCCATAGCGTTCATCCATCACACGACTTAACCCAAAATCAGAAATTCTTAAGTTTAACCGACCAGAGACGGTTTTTTCCAGCAAACAGTTACGCGCAGATAAATCACGGTGAACGAGGGCATTTGATGAAAGGTACTCAATTTCCAGGCTGCTTAACCGATTACTGATTAGAATTGATATCCTTTACAATCTAACCACGCTCTTGTTGAGCGAGTAACATTATTTGTTTGTAAATTTCGAAAAAAAAAATTATTTGCCGAACCTAAAAAAACTCCTATCATCCGATCGGGACAATAAAAAAACGGTTGGTAATTCAACTTAGAAGCTGAGTATTACGCAAAGACGTCATGTACGTTGACAGTTCATGGTCTTAAATCCTCAGTGTACCCAATTTTCACCAAAAATCACCCGCTTTTTACATCCCTGGTCCCAAGTGGTATATAATTCGTAGGGGGACAAACGTTCAAATTTGCACAAAACGCTCTTTCGGTCATGTTGAAGGCAGAAAAATATGGTATGAGTTCCGTTTTCCGTTTTACAATTTTTCCATGAAATTTGACTATACCGGTGTTTTAGCGATTTTCGATTAACACACTTGTGTCCTCCTGGGAGTTAAAATAGCAAAAAAGGGAACAAATAATCAGTGTAGACAGCCTATCCATTCCCCTGGTTATATCGAGCATAAATTTGATAACATTTTCGTACATGATCGTATTGTTGCGATTTCGCAGATACGATAAAAGATCGCGCTCCTCCATGAGGGGTAAAATTATAACCGGCATTTGTTTTTCATTTATCGAAACACCGATTACTTTCATTACGTTGTTGTGCTCAAATTGATGCATCTTGTACGTTTCAATGAAAACGTCCTTCAATAGCCGCTCGTCGACCTCTTTGTATCTTTGTTCAAGATTGAAAAAAAACGTTTTTGTACACCACCTAAGCAGATATCTTAACTGTTTTGCGGAAAAATTGTTAAGATAACCCATTTTCGTTAAAATAAGTGGCGTCAAGATAACTTTGGTCTTTAATGGGACAGCATTTGTCCTAGGCTGAAAATTATTAATGGGCAACCAAAAAGTAATATTGTCAATCGGGTCAAATTATAAATTTTGTAAAATTTCGTCATTTCAGTCTCAATTCACTCAGTATTAGCATATATAAATTTGGGTAAGCCGTGTGGTACGATGATAGGAAATCAGGATACAATCCAAAACTTTTGAGATAACCCATTTTTGTTTAAAAAACTGGTTTAACCGTAACTGGTCAGGGAGTGTACTAGCTTATACATAATGTATAATTTATTCAAAATAAAATGGTTTTAGCCTATGGCCAATTAATCTTGAACGTATAAAATAATGTAATGTTTTTTTTTTCAAATTTTGAATCTTTCCTTTGGTCATCTGACTTTTTCAGCATGAACGTCTTGACGCATACCTGCCGGTTTTTGTATTTGGCTAAAAATGCGTTTCCGCTGACTCCTTTGCCAATCCGACAACCGGAAAATTCAATTTGATAGTCAGGAATGTATAACTTCTTCATTTCATGTTTCATGGTTGTGTCAGTTAGTTCGTTGGCAATCTTTTCGAAAAGGCTACCAAAAGACTCGCTAGCGCCAGTTTTGACAATTTTTGGCATTGAGTATTTTATCGCTTTCGACCGTTGTCTACTTATAGGCTGTCACGACCAAATTTTTATTACACTGGGGTCGCCAAATACGGGTCAGTTTCGTGTTTTGAAAACTCGACCCTTATTTTCAACTTAAGTTGCAGTAATGTTGTTTTGACAGCCTCACTTTTCCGTATAATCAAAAATATAATTATAAAACAAATAATTATGCAAGCAACGAGACAAAGGGCTTTTTATTGGGTTTAAAAATTAGCTGAATTATGAATTTTGTTACTAAAATGATATTTAGTAGACACGTCGCGACGCGTCGGTCTTTGGGAGAAAACGTTTTTTAGAGAAAATTCAAGAAAACGTTCTTCGGAGAAAATATTTATAAACTTTAACCGAGCTAAATCGGAAAAAAAATCATGAAATTATGCACCCACCGAGTTTCAACCAAGATAAGAAGCTCGGAACATTTCTAAGGTTATAAAATGACAAAAATTTATTTGAACCCTAACTAGTACTGTAACTTGTAAGCGGTCTTCCACATTGTAAATTTCAGCTGAGTTATTTCCAAGTCTCAAAACTACTTTCTTGAGTTTGAACTCGTCAATCTGATCCAGTGCCGAAATTTTCAATAAAGCAAGTTTGTTGTCGATGTCTGTGCGAACGTTGCCTTCAAGTTTGATAAATTGTCCATTTTCATAATTTGTTTGTGACCCAGAGCTATTTAAAATATAAACCAGCTCCTCGGAATGAATCTCAATTCTTAGTTCATTCGAAATAAAATCAGCTAATATGTTTTTTCCAAAGAGTAAATCATAAACAATCGTAAGTTGTAAATTCTGACGTCCATTTTTTCTTTCAAAACGATAAGTGGAGCCAATATTTGTACCAAAAGCCCTGAAATTGAGGTCATCTGCAAAACCGTATGGTTTGATTGTTAGGCTTAAATTATAATTCCGGCCATCTTGAATAAGGGTTGAAATTGTTTTTAAATACACGACAACTTTCGCTTTTTCATAATTTATATACATAATTTATATACAGTATTATATTGTAGTACATATATGTAGTGCATATTTAAACAGTAAATCAAAATTGTAAATTTGTCGCAAAAATTCAAAAAAAAAAACATTGTTTGTTCTTCGAAAACTTAATACGTACATTATGAATATGTACAGTATGAGGTCCTAAATTATAGCGTATAGGTTATACGTGATAAATTATCTGCCCCTTGAAGTTTTAACCCTTGAATTTTTAACCCTGAACAAAAAAACTTATTTTAACATCATTATAACAGTCATCCGGTATTACGGGAATGTAGCTGGAGAATGTCGTTGAATTTATAAATCCTGTCGTTTTTTTCGTAAAATTGTCACACATAAGCCATCCATCAATTGATTTCGAGGTGAAATTTCCAAAATCATGCCAGCAATTCAAATATGCAGTTCCTATTTTTTGAGATGCAAATACTATTTTTAACGAAAAGTTTATATTAAAAGTTTATATTTAGATGAAGCCGCATNTATTTATATTACAGGTTTTTATTGGTTTGTATTGCGACTTTTTTATATGTGGCGGTTCAATCTATTTTATTTATTATATGGGAAATGTTATGAAACAAGAAGACTTACAATTATATTTGTATTGTATAATTATTGTTAAATAGTATATCACTGTTTTTTTTCTGTCTTTTTTTTTAATTGCAAGTGAGATCATTATAAAAAGAAACCTAAATTCAAACAGCATCGTAGACTCACTAGAACATCTCTTTTTTATATCCCCGTTTAATCGTCAAATTTAGCCAGTTTTTGTTTATTTCCGGTAAAAATATTCTAGAATTAGGATGTTTTTTTGTATAAAATCGCCTGTTTCAAAATATTTCGTCAGTTTACTTGAGAAATATTTCTCATGGTGGACCCCAAGAAAGCTGATCGGAGTATTCTCGACAGGACTTTTGATGATTTGGCAATTGATGGGTTTACAATTGCTCCCCCTTATGTCGATGTTGTCAATGATGAAAACGATCTTGAGATGCATAATCAAATTTTACAAACATGTACTGAAGGTGAGTTGTAATATAACTTGAATTTGTGTTTCCAAGTTCTAATTCCGAATATTATTCCGTTGTCGTGTTTTTTTTTTGGTGAATTGGCCATTTTGTTTTATTTTGACTCTCTCACGCCTATTTTGGATAAAAAAAGATATTGGACTGTGCGTCTCCCCCCGCTGACTGAAAAAAGTTAACTTTATTCAAACAAACTGAAAAAACGCTATGAAGTTCAGGATACAAATTCTGCAAATTTTTGATTTTCTGAAAAGAAAAGAACAAAAAAATGTCGACTCGCCCCAAGCACTCCCAACGCTTTTCTGATTTGTTTATGTAAAAATTGTTAATAGTAAGAGAAAGTCTTATGAAAAAAAAAAAATGAAATTTTTTGGAGAAAAAAAAAAGATGGAGGGTTGAGATTTTTGATTACAGTGAGAAAAAAAAATATAGGTTACAGATTAGATGTATTTTTGATGTTTTATTTGCAATTGGCCTAAATCTAATCTTTCAGTACCAAACACTGGGCATATGACGCCAGAAATTGGGAGCGAGCTGTTGATTGAACTTGGCAATCGGATGTCGGATCATTATGCTTCCCAAAACAACATTTTTCACCTTCAACAGGAGCAATCGATTTCGGATTTCAACCGGGTCATTGACGAGCGCAAAAAATTTCTGGCACTTAACCCTTGGGGGTCTTTCGATCGCGTTTGTCATGTTGATACTCGGGGCGATTTCAATTACTTGTTCCAAGTGAGAACCGATGCTATTGATCATATAAAGCTGCTTGCTCGTACTGTGGTTCCTCCGTATATTGTGGCTCGGGCGAAAGACGAAGATCAAATCCGTGCCATGGTCTCACAGCATCTTGGAATTGTAGGCGTGTTTGTGTCGCAATTCTTCACGAATCAACTTTGTCCAGATATCATAGGGGGTGATAAACTGTCGTCTTCTTTAATTCAAACAATTGTTTATGACGATGTTGTTCGAATTGTAAACACAAACCAAAAATCATCTTCAGCACCAACCTCAGAAAAGTCCGACCAACCAGCAACGTTAACGCCACCAAACCAACAAACTCCGCCAGAAACCGTCACCGCCACCAACACAGCCCAGAACACAGAACCGATTACCGTTGCGGCTTCATTTGTCGATTGTGAAACTCAAACCCAGCCAACAGATAAGTTTTCTTCATCCAAAAAAACCTACCGATTTTTGGTTGAAATGGAAAAATTATATTTGAAATTTCATATTAATGATGTTATATGTGAGCCGCTATTGCTCCATGCTGAACGGGTGGCCATGTTTGTCACGCATCTAAAGTCCTTGATGAGTTATACGTGATAAATTATCTGCCCCTTGAAGTTTTAACCCTTGAATTTTGAACCCTGAACAAAAAAACTTATTTTAGCATCATTATAACAGTCATCCGGTAACACGGGAATGTAGCTGGAGAATGTCGTTGAATTTATAAATCCTGTCGTTTCTTTCGTAAAATTGTCACACATAAGCCATCCATCAATTGATTTCGAGGTGAAATTTCCAAAATCATGCCAGCAATTCAAATATGCAGTTCCTATTTTTTTGAGATGCAAATACTATTTTTAACGAAAAGTTTATATTAAAAGTTAATATTTAGATGAAACCGCATATTTTTTAAGATCAGAAAAATTACATCGGAGAAAGAAAACCAGTTTTCACCGCACACCCTAATTGAAATAATTCATGTCTCGATGATTCACACTTATTTGTGGATCTTCATTAGACCATAGGGCTGGGGGACAAAACCGTATAACCAGACCCCCAGGTAGTAAAATTATCGAATAAGTGGTAAGATTTCCCAAGCTTGGTAAGATAACCCCTCAGGTGGTGAAAAAATTTATTGCATAAGTTGAAAACTAACAGACCGTTCACAAAGAAACGCGTGGACGTTTTCGCTGGAAAATTTTCGGGTCACAAACTTCCCGTTAACGGTACACCGTGTACCCATGGTGTACTATGTAGTATTTATCGACAAAGCACTTCAGAATAAAAAAACCCATAATCAGAACAAAATTTGGTTCTCTGCCTTTGTCTGCTATTGGGAAGATCGTATTTTTGCACTTGTCAAGTCCATTTGTTTCCAAAAAACACAGATAAAATATAATATCTCTTACAGCAAACATGAAAAGTCTTTATATTTTTGTTTTCCAATTTACACATTATCATACAAAATGGACGTTAGTTATAAAACCGTTTAGTAAGTGACTTATGAGTAGGACCGTGAGTCACTCAAAGTAATTGTCTCTAATTTTTATTGACTTGAACTAAATACGTTTTTTGTTACGGTTCAGTTGTCTATCAAGACTCGTTTTACTATCTTTATGAAATAACTTTTTTTCTAGATAGCTTTTAGTTAACCGGTTAGAGTATAGCTCCTTTATTTTTACTTGCTGATATATAAGAAGGTACTGCTGGACCGCAAAATAAGGACACACCAAGTAAGGGTACGCCACGAAAGTGTAGGCTTCATTTCCAAAAAAAAATTTTGGATGGCAAATAAATTTTCGACGCCAAATGAAGGTGGGTCACCGTTTCCAAATCAAACTTTGTTGGACTATTCAATTAATTTTACTGTTCCAATTTATATAAAAAANAAAAACGCGGCACTTATGGGAGTCGCGGCACTTATGGGAGTCTTGTTACTTTTGGGGCCATTTTTTCATAAAAAACGACATTTTTGTTAATATTTGTTTGTTTTTAGCTTGAAAACAACTTTTTGGTTCATTTGTGATCATTGTTTTTTAAAAAAAGTCAGTGATTGAAGATTGTTTGGTAGTCTTTGTGATGAGTAATAATTCTCCGCTGGTGGTACCAGCAACAACATTTTTTCCGGCTCTATCGATAAATTTTTGGGGTCAAAATGTGAACCCATTTACTAATCTCACCTGTCTTTTTGCTACCCCTCAACTGAATATNATATTTCCGCGACCCTGGTAAATGTCTCCTGCGGATTGTCAATCATAAACTGCAATATTTGTTTTTTGTCGTCAACTGTCAGACGAATAACACCAGAGTTTGGTAGCAAAAAAATATTTGGCATATTCAATGAACCGGTCAGTTGGAACTGGCCTACTATGCTATCTTGAATATCTACTCACGCGCTGGCAGGCAAGAGCGCACAAAACTCTTCTTTTTCGTTTCTAAGCGTTTGTAATTTTAAGTAACTCAGTTTACTTAACTGGAAAACGTAACTTTTGATTAAGAGGTCGTAACGGAAAAAATTAAATAGTTTTGAACGTAAAATTGAAAAAGACAATTTTTTTTTAATTTCATCAATTCTAAAACAAAATATTCAGCTGTTTTACGTCACTATATCGTCATTTTAAGTGCCTTCCCGATACTTCCAAACCGTCAAACATTGATATTTAGATTCGTAATGAAATTTGGGATTTTTTTCACCAAAAAGTGATTTTTTTTCAGAAAATCTTAATAACGACTTTTTTTTATTTAATGGCGCGCAATCATTTCAAAATATCAGCGTTAATTTTATAAATTCAGCTTTAAGAAATTATAATTTTTCTTCAGAACATAAATGTCGGTTCTAATCAAAGTCAGATGTGAACAGTGTCGGCGGTAGACTTTCCTTATTGTATATAAATNTAGGAGCCGTTATGTTTCACCTCAATGAAATGCAGACCGATTCGCCTACGCACTGCGCCGTTATCTTTCACTATTTCCCGCTCGGGCCATTATGTTTCACTTTTTTCCGATTTTTTTTGTGAAAGATAACGGCGCACCCTGTGTATTGCTCAATGAGTAGCGGATTTTTCTGATAAATTGGGAATGGCAACTGGACCGTTAACTGCAAATAGGGTGGACAGTTTACGGCAAATAATTATGGGCAAATTTACTCAAAATGAAGGGTTATGTCACAAATATAAAGTAACATAGAAAAGAAGGATCCTGCATACATGTATACAATAATAATACCTGCATATAATATATTCAAAAAATGTCTCCTACCATTATATTGACCATGGCATGATCACCATGTATGGTCACCAAGTATTTGTGTTCAAATTGAACTTCTTCAAAAATTCAAAAATGAACTTCTCAAAATGCAAAGCATAAAACAACAAAATTCCGTCAAAACAAATATTCTAAAATTAAAATGATATTTTTAACAGATGAAGTGCAGCTATTTATTTTAAATAAGGCTTCAATTTATAAATGAAATTGAACTTAGCCTTCAAATAAACATTTTAAGTTTTTTTTTTATTCTTGACCTTTTTTTAAACGATGAACAACGTTGCATGCGCCAAGTGACACTTATTACTCCAAAAATATTTGCTTAAATTTTTTTTTGTGTTTATTTTAGCATCCATGTGGACAAGAAAAAGCCGGAGCTGATAGAAGTTGTCAAGTTTTTAGCAGATTGCTTCCAAAACGTTTTTCTGTCAACTTCAGTCGATGTGCAATACGAGGGTTACTCACGATTACAGGCTGATTTAAATTACATGAG
>SCLG01000174.1:299772-321182 GCA_004367875.1 Oikopleura albicans | reverse complement strand
CTCAGGGTGCGCCGTTATGTTTCATTTTTCCGCCCGTGCTGTTATGTTTCACTTTTTTGAGAAAATATTTTCTCTTATTACATATCTTTATATGTTAAGCCCAACACCGTTATGTTTCACTTTTTCCCGCTCAGGCCTTTTTGTTTCCCAACTTTTCAAATGTTTTTGTCAAACATAACGGCGCACCCTTTGTACTGACTTTATAACACAGAATAAAAACATATAAACTTGAAGAAAAATACAATTTTAGCTTTTAAAAAATAAGAACCTGGAATATACCTGCGGCCCTCTGGAACAGTATTACAGTTCACTAAACAACGATATAAAATAGTATTGCGTTTGCTGTGCGCTTGTTCTCTTTTTTCTCAACCTTAAGAAATTGTTTTTTAATTAAAAAGAAATTAAAAGAATTAAAAGAAATAATTGCTAGGGCCACTGCCTCATCAAAATTGAAATTGCGTTTCGCGCCTTTTCTTCCTTTTTGTCCTTTTTTGTCATTCAGTTCAAAAAATTCTTTTCTGAAGATGGAGCAGTCCGAAATATAAAAAGTTCTATTTTATTTTCAATAAATAGATATGTTCACCCGGAATCCTTTTTTAATTTTGAAAATCCTTATTCTAGAAAGCCAAATCAGCTTTAGGTGTCCAGGAGCACTGTAACTCAATAAATTACCCACCCCGATAAGATAAGAAGGATAGACCTTTCAAATGAAATTAAAATCAAGAAAATCCGTTCATTGTATGCCGCACTAGAATTTTGTCGAAAAAGTGGCTCAGCAAAAAAAATCGCACGGAATAGGTGAGATTTTAAATTATGATTAATCCTTCTCCAATTTGGAAGTTTTATCCAAACGGCCTCAGATTGAACATCTTCTCAATAAAAAAGTCGGAATATGGATTTCAGGGAATTTTCAACTAGAGCGTGGGCGTAAACTTTGAAAAAAAAAATTGGCCATAAAATGTTTATTTTAAATGCGAATTGTTATTTCAAATTGAAACGTTTATTTTAAATGGTGTTATTTCAAATAGTTAGGTGGTGTAATTGGTGATACAATACGGAATTTGGCTCATTATCGAGCTATCCCAAATGCGCATATTCTTCGAAGCCCACTTCAGTAGCCATCGAGCTAGTCAAAATAAAAGGCGTGTTTGAAAAATGAGATAATGAGATACGAAATCAAAATAGATATGGATAAATTAGAGTTTGAACTTCCTAAATGGGTCTCACTTCATATTCAATATATATTTGATAAGTATAACTCACTATAATATTTAAAACAATCCCTTTAATTGACAACCCAACTTTCGCCTTCATTTTGCAAAAATGCAAACATAAGCTGTCGGCATCAAAAGATTAATCGTTGGCTTTTTTCGATAATCAGGTTTGAAATGACATAAAATTTAAGAAGCCAGGCTGCGCAATTAAATGTCACACTGTGTGTCACGTTAGTGGCGCAGTGCGGGGACAAGTGCCCTGGATTAGTGGCGATTACAGTACAAAAAATAACTACAAAATTAAAAAAANATAACTTATTGGGAATAAGAGCTCAAAAAATTTCTAATAACTTACAAGAACTTGAACAACTTGTTCAGAACAAGAATTTAGAGAAGGGTCTAAAACTATGAAAAATTTGAAAGCTTAAACTTACTTTGCAGAATTGTGTTTAAAATTTTTGCGGAAATGCAGACAAAATGCCCGGACGTTAACAGTCTGTTGAACAGACTCTGTTCGCAGTCATCTTTTTTCCACATTTAGTTGACGTACTCTCTACTTTACTTAACAAAAATCGTAGAAGTTTACAAAATTCCAGGAAATGAACATTTTCCCCCATCGTTTTGTTAAATTCCTGTGTGGTCAAAAAGTAGTTGATTTCAAGAGTATTCAAAAATCGTACCAGTAGTTTTTTTTTACGTTAGTATTTATCCATATTTGCCTTTATCCACACCGCCTTTGTCTTGAGACGGATTACAATTTCGACCAATTAGACAGCGTATAGCATTAATTTCCTTTTGGTTATTAAGGCATGATACCGATTCAGTCGGTGCCATAATATCATACCACGTATAAAACATGCCATATATCTTCGTTATGCATTTTTGTTGTTTGCTTGTCTGAAAACAGCACTATTAATATTTCAACCGAATATTGGGGTAAAGGTGAAAATCACAGTTTGCGACCCATATTAAAATCTTCATAATTAATGTTCATTACTATGTTCATTATTTATAGTTTATTGACCATGTAACATCGAACAACGTCGAAACAAGATATATTGCCAAAAAATCAGCCAAAAAAGCATGTCATGTCAAAAATTTGGCGAACTTGACAAAAAAAACATATTAAGGATTTATTGCGGTGACTGTATTTACCAAATGTGACTTAATCATAATGTTAAATTTATCCATAAGGACGCTATAGCTTCAAAGCCGCCAAAAATATTTTGTGTCTTTTTAGAACATTATTTGGTTTGACGGCTATGCAACTTATTCTTTTGCAACTGGCGACCGTTTTCGGCGTTGGAATTATAAATATTTTTAACATGAAAGGACCGGGAACACCAGCCAAAGCATTCGTCGACAATCTCCAGCTAAAACAAGGTAAGTGGTTTAACGCAAATGAAAATACACTGGTAGCACTCTAATTTTAAATAATTTTAATATGATTAAACTCGTGTTTAAATACTGAATTTTATCAAGTTCACCGCGTTTCTTAAGTTCAAAAATAACAATTATAGTGCCCAAAATTGCACCATTGTATGAAGTGAACTTTCGGATAATAATAAAGAAAATTATTGAATAACTACTACATGTTTTGAACCCCCCAATAGCGATTTTCCACAACGTCGAGATTGTAAACAACAGTATGACCGGTCCTTAATATACAGTTGTGGAAGCCTATTGTAACACTTTCACATCCCAAAAACTGTTACGAATAGAATATTTTGTTACGATTAGGCTTCACTGTTACGATTAGGCTTCAACTATCGCCAACCATACCATTTATATGGGAAATACAGTCCCGGCTTTCAAATTGTGCACCCTCAAATTGTGCACGACTGCCAAATTGGGCACTTTTTCGGGAAAATTTACGAGACTGGCAAAAAGTCTTTTTGGCTTGCCAGACAAAATTTATTAATTCAATTAATTATTTTTTGTTAGAAACGATAAAGGAGTCAATTTTGTGTATATTTTTGACTCTAAAACGCCCTATAAAACTAGTAGTCAACTTGATAATAACGATTTTACCAAATTTTGGACGACTCTCAAATTGTGAACGACTTCCAAATTGTGCACGTTTTTGCACAATTTGCACAATTTGAAGGTCGGGACTGTACATGATTTTTTTGTATTTTTTGCTTTTATATGTTAAATTATGTGTTTTAATTCACTGAAAAACATTTTAATAAGTTTAATAACAAAATTGCATTGAAAAATCCAATTCAAAAATTTTTCTGATAGCCTATTCACACTATACATACGTTATATACAGCAAAAGTGTTACGATTAGAGTAAACCGTTCATATCCCAATTTGGGCCTAAAAACTGTTACGAATAGAATATTTTGTTACGAATAGAAGTGTTACGAATAGGCTTCCACAACTGTAGTAAAATAAGGACCAAAACTAAAAACTTTCTGGCGCGCCTAAAAGAGGGTTAGAGTCGCACGGTCGTGTCTTTAGAGCGGGTTCGAAAATAGTGTGGNCGAATTGTACGTCATTTAGTTTTGTCATTTAGTTTTGTCATTTAGAGCAGTTTCCAAAAAAAATGAAATTAATAGCATCAAAATTGCGGAAGTTATAAAAATTAAGTGTGCCAAGTTCACGGCTTCGTGGGGGGCCTCTCGAAAAAGTTATGGTCCCCAAAATAATCAAACGTGAAAATTCACTCTTTTTCACGTTAAATAAAAAAAAGAAATAATGAATCGGATGTTAGGAAACATGTTTTATAACGGTTTCCCGAAGAGTGACGTTTGTAAACAACGCTACCTACCCGTCCTTAAGTTATCAATTGACGAATAAATTTGCGTTGAATACAGTCTCAGTTTTAAACTAATAATATTATTTCCATGAACGAAACAAACACTAGTTTCAAATGTGCATAGGAAACAATGTGAAAATCAAGACCCTTATTTGGAGCTGTAATAATTCTATCGAAATAAAGCGACCCTTACTTAACACTACTAGAATTTTAAGAAAAAATGTTAAGAAAGATTGGAGCAAAAATAAAATAAAAACTGCCGGTTAACGGAGACGATATAATTGAATATATTCGAATATTGTCTCGCCAGTTATCTCCCTCCACAGAAAACGTACGTAAGACTCCCTGTATACTATACTATGCTATCCATACAAATTTAATGTATGTGAATAACGGATTTTGGAAGAATTTCAGTAAAAGGCATTCGCATAATGCATATAATTTATACTGTCATGCGTGTCGAAATTTTATTGACGTAGATACTTTGCCTATGTGACATAGGCTATGTCAGTTATATTGTACGTCATTGTTGGTCGCATTTGACTCGGACGGATGTCCTGGTGGACAAGTGACCTTCTTCTGACGTGAAAGCTCTAATGAACTTATATTGCTGCTATAACATAGATAGCGGTCTAAAATGAGTACACGACACGTAAGCGTTTTATGTACCGTCGATGTTTTTCACTTTTCGTATTTCATCCAGGCGTTGTAACCAGTGTTGGAAACGTTGGGCGTTGTGATGCGTTGGCCAACGTCCAACGCCCAACCAACGCGTTGGGAGCGTTGGGCGTTGGGGGCGTTGGGACAATTTTTCTCCCAACGCGTTCGGAGCGTTGGCCGTTGGGCAAATTTTCTCCTAACGCGTTGGGAGCGTTCGGCGTTAAGGCAATTTTTCTCCCAACGCATTGGGAGCGTTGGGCGTTGGGGCAATTTTTCGCCTAACGCGTTGGGAAAAAAATCGACCGTTGGCCACGTGTTCAAAACGATTTTAGTCTCTGCAACAAAGTCTGCAGAAAAGTCTAAAAAAATATTGTCATAATTGTGCTGTGGATTTACACCACGTTATGCGTAAGTTTATGGAAGTTGTAGACACCGACATTATTAACCTGTTAAAATGGTAACTTCAAACTAAAATTTAAAGTACTCAGATTTCGCGAATTTTTTGTCAGTATGGTTTTCAGGGGTGTAATATTTTCAAAATTAAATTTATAGTTTCAATATTTCTCGTAATTACGAAAAAGGGTCTAAAAACATCATTTTTGTACGGAAAGAAAAAGATTTTCTCTAGACGGGATTCGAACTCACGCTTATGTACGAAAATGTGCGAAAATGCCTGTATTTGTTTCGTATTGACGAACAAATATGAAGAATATTAATTCAGGATATTATGTGCAGCAAAAGTCAGGCACTGAAGTTACAGAGCAACAAAGGGAGCAAATATTGAATGAAGCGATTAAAAGAATTCTAGAAACTTTAAACTATTGGAAACGGCTCAAGGGCATATGACCTACATGCCCTTCCATATAAAAATGTCGTCTAATTTGCCACAGCCTAATTAATTAATTAATCGGAAAACAGTTATTAATTAATTCATCATCATTTCTGCAATCCAACGAAATCCTTAAAAATAAATTAAATACAAATGACTTTGCCGACAAGAGCCTCAAAAACTTGAGTACTATAATTGGGCATATATCCGTCAAAAATATTTAATATTCACCACGTGAATTTTACATATTACTTTGTGATGTTTTTTGTAACCTAATAATTTATAATTTTTATCAATCTAAACAAATGCAGGAGTAACGCAATTTGAACTTCAATTTGCGTCAACGTAGGTTGAATCTTTCTGAATTTTCACCCTTCGTCAGTATAGCCAATAAAATTGCACGATTTGGTCCAAAATTAAGTGCAATTCTGGGATTTTAAGTGATCTAATAATAGTGTCCGCGGGTGCCCTAAAGTCAGTTTAGGAAATAGGAAAATTTCCCGCGGGAAAACGCAGGAACAAAAACGGGATCCCGTTCCCATTTCCTACACTGCCTAACGTTAGACCCCCATCATGGGGGCCCCATCTATTTATTTTTACAATGTCCTATTAGTGTCGAATTAAAATTTCGAATTCTTTTATTTACAAAACCCCAATACTGGCACAGTTATTTGAATGTTGTTCATTGTTTTCTACTACATGTTTTTTTTCAATTTGTATGCAAAACTGTCTAGCTTCGCCCACATAGTGGCTACGCTCGACAGGAGATTAATTATCTGTTTTGTACGAATTGATGATGATATACTGATTCATATCATCCTCACGAATATGTCAAACAAAAAAAATTGATTTTTCGAAAAAAAAGTAGACGTATTGTTCGAAAAAAAATTCAAAGAGGTATTTTTTTTGTATTTTGAAAAACAAAGTCGAAAAATAATCAACATCGGCGACATAAAAATAATCCTTATAATTTAGGGGAACCATTAAGTCCACATAAGTACCAAATGAAACCCATCGACTATCAAAACAACATATTTCGCAATCTGATGAACATGATTGGCTCTTACTTCCGTTAAATCTAGAATAAACCAGTAAAAATGTTCGCTTGTCGACAACTGTTTCTGTTTTACCAAAAATTCTGTAATAAACTATTGTTAAAAACGCAAGTAGGCGGTGTTGAGTCAAAATTTTATTGCATTTTTATGGATATTCAATACCAAAGAATTATTTAGCTTTTTTCGGAAATGAAGCGTTTGTGCTTTTCAGGATGAATCAGGATGAGTCACCATTTTCTGAAGCATCGTATCTTCATGTCAAAATGTGAAATATTTGTGGAGCTTTTTTCAGTAAAAATTGAAAACGTTGTTCGAAATTTTGCGAATGGGAAATATGTCGATTATTAGTCGACGGTCCAACTCGCAATCACGATGCTCAGACGTTTGTCCGGCTTTATTAAATACGATCACAGTGAAAATCAACATAGAACAATCAATTGCAAATCCAGAGAACAAAAAGAAAATCCAATTGTATTTCAGTTATCAAGAGGAGCCAGTCTACCCAAGAAATCGCAAAACGAGTTTATTCTGAATTGACAACGTTCAAATTCATTTTATCTTGAAGTTCAGAATTCACAGAATCCGAAATTTACCCAAAAAAGGTTTCTTTATTTTTGAGTTTTTGTTGCGAGTTTTTATTGGGAACTGAGGAATTTCCGTGTCCCCATTTGACCTATACCAATTTTACTATTAATCGTGCTGATCATCATTCGGAAGCACTAAATAGTACGAATATTAATTTACAATATTACCCCTCCCCCGAAAAGGTCAGTATTTTATTTTCATCCATCACCCCTCTTCTGAAATCGCCCCCACTTTCGTAGTAAACGCGCGTGATTTATGTTCCCATTTTGATGGCCCGGTGACTGTACCATTGACGTCGCGATACGTTTTTTCTTCTCCCATTTAACATGAGGAACAAGTGTGTCGATTTTTTTTTCTCTTACTTTGACTCGGGCACACACGCTGTGCTCATTTGGGTCATTTTGTCTTTCTGTTTCGTTTTTGTGACGTGTTCGTGTTCCAACGGCTACCCCGTAGAGTTTGATATTAAAATCATCATCCTCTCATCAACTCGACCCCGCTTCCCTTTAAAAGGTAATGCCACTGCGCGTCGGGTTTTCAAAAACTAACTAACCAACACCAATTGAAGAACACAGGTTTTTTTTTCTCATTTTTGACAACTTTTTTCTTTCTTTTTTTTTGTCTTTTTTGATTCCATATGTTTTCATTTTGAGACTATTTGAGATTCAGCAGATATTTGAGGAACCCCAAAATTACCCTGAGAAATAATGCCAAATTTTAATTGAATTTTTTCAACTCAACCCCCATTTTTGGACCAAAAATTGCAATTTTTGAACAATTATTTGTTTAGGAACAAGAGAGAAATCCGTTTAAGGAAAAATAACCGGTTCTGTAAATACAAAAAGAAAACGTTCATACAATTTATGAGCGAAAATGTGATTACTAGATTACAGGGGGCGCCAAGTTAAGGTCGGTTTCGTGATTTTCGACACTTATTAGACGCTCCCTCTGTAATGTAGTAATATCACGAAGCTACGACTGGAATTTATTCTTTATTGCTAGTTTTGTCTCATATAATTTACGGAATGCCAGGTCAAGGACTGTATTTATTTTATAAGCTAAATCCTGTTTGACACGCAATTAACGTACAGTCCTTACTCATTTATCGGACGTTTTCGGTTCTCGAAAATAGCGTCCGAAAAAGGAGTATCGTCACCAAAAGGATCATTTTCTTATTAGAATGGTCCCATTTTGGCCGTAAAAGAGTCCAAAAAAGGATCAGTCGTTCAATAAATGAGTAAGGACTGTAATTAATGAATTTTTTGGACTAAATACAGGCCTTAATCTCAATACGGACACACTCAATACGGACGATTACTTCCAATACGAACGCTTTTTGTGAAAAAAAGTGCCCAAAATAGTCTTAAAATGGACAGTTCACCCCAATATGGACGCTATTTTCGAGAATCAAAAACGTCCGTATTAGAAGTAACGACTGTAAGACGCTTCCAAGACATTTTTGTCTATCTCGGTGGCTCGGTAAATTATTTTTCCTTATTTTTAAACCCTGGTTAACCCGTAAAAGTAAAATAACTTCCAGGGTCATCGCCCTCGTGTATCATTTTGTCTTCTGAGATGACCAAAATCAGAATTTCTATTTTCTTGTTTTATTTATTTCAAGGCTCCTATTGCTCGTCTTCGTAAAATATTTTGCCATATGTTCAAACATGAAAAAAGCCAAAAAAATAATAACTTCTAATTTATTCACATTGATTTGTTTAGTTTAAAATTGTCAAACAATTTGGCATGATTTCCGCTTTAAGGGAAAATGTTAACATCAATATTATTAGAGAACGTATCGAAGTAACAAATCGACAACAAGAACGAAGAGCAACACGAAAAACAGCAACAAGAACAACAAGAAAAAACAATGAAATTATCACTCACAATTTTGACGTACTTCACCATACTAACATACTCAATTCCGATTACGAACGATATCAGTGAAAATGTAGAAGTTTCGAACAGCTTGAAATTAGACGAAGCAAATCTAGAAAATCCACTCGGAAACGTAGAAGCAGGTATAGACTTAACAATGGGAAATTTTGAGACTTTTCCGTGGTGTAATTTTTAAACAATACTCATTTCGGCGCTAGAGAGCAAATAAGTGCCAAAATGAGATATTAATTTGGAAGTGTGGCATTTTTCGATTAATTTGATGTAAAAAAGTGAAGAAGTACTATAAGGTATTTCTGCTGAGTCTTCAAACCGCAAATAATGAAAATATTAAAAACTGATTTATACGCCCTAATTGGTTAAAATGTCCACCATAGTTGGCTGGCATGGGCAGCTCGAGGGGTCAGCTCTGCGTTCTTGATTGGCTCCTCCGGCCAGCAAAACACAGTTCATTTTTACATTTGATTTTGCCATATAGATCATGTTTTTTTTGAACTCGGAAAACCAGGCTAGCGCATTTTGTTTTTATATGCCACTCGGTGTCAGATAACTGCGCAGGGGTTGATTAGAGGTCAAAATTATATTTGCGGATAAGAAATCTGTATATTTAAGTTTTAACGCGCCAAAAACGACGAGCCGGTCGTTCTGGAAGGAAATCTAAAAATCAACGTAAAAAACAGCGAAAACAACGGAAAAATCGTGGTGACCGCAAACGAAAGCGAAGAGGAAAAAAAGATAAGGTAATAAGCTAAACAAAAAGAAAAGTACTAAAATACGGGTTTGTAGCGAAAAACTAAACGATATAGACTGAGACGACCGAGAAATACCGTGGTAAAGTGCATGACACAAATATCAGTCTGGTTTACAGACTAAAAAAACTACAGTGTGATTACTGTATGATTCACGCAAATTAAATACGAGGAGTTGATTGACCTCGAATGATTTCTCGAAAACAAAAAATCTTCATTAGAATAGGGAAACTTGTTACAGCTTATTGAACTTATAATATGTATAACTAATACACGGAAAACTATTGCAAGTTTAATAAAAACAAANACTAAGTTTACCGGCATTAATTATAGGTTTGAGTGGTAAATTGCCGGTTTTCCGACTTTAAGTAATACAGAAAACCTTTTTAATTCAAACTTGGCCAGTTAAGCAAACAAAGGTCGCTGATTTTATTTTTGGGGTCATTTTTATAATATGACCCCTATAAGGTTTCGAAGTACAACTTGCTTGATAAGTACCATTTATTTGAATCAAATAATTTTATCTTATTTTTACAGCGATCAGTACTATGCTACACCGGGTGCGCCGTTATCTGGCCGACATTTTCGCCGAAATAATATTTTGTTACATAATAATGGCCATATAACGACGCAGGGTGTAGGCGGGCTGTCTGAAAAATCATTGGCTAAAACGGCCAGATAACAGCACGAGCGGGGAATTGCGCAACACTCTCTTGTTATTATACAATGATAGGTCGGCCAGATACTAGCGGGGGATTTCGCAAGAACAAATTTTTAATTTGAAAACGCACGAGCAAAAATTTTTAAATCCTATCATCTTACTATTAAATCAAGTTCATACTATGACGGGTTCAGGAGTAGAAAAAATTATGAAAAGCCGTAGCAAAAAAACTCCAATCACGTTGTGCGCAAACAAAAAACTTAAGTCTAAATTTTAGACTAAAGTATAAACTCTAGACCCATTACGGTTAGTAAACCCATCACGCTTAGTAAACCCATTACTTTACTTTTTGGCAAAAAGAAGCTCAACTGGGCGCATTCAATGTATAATGTACGATTCGGAAATATTATATCAAAAACTATTAAACCAGTAAATGACTCATTCGGATGTGAACTGGCGAGCTGAACTGGCGAGCTGAGCTTGGCAGCTGAACTTGGAAGGCCAGTTCAGCACAGCTCGTTTTTATTTTTGAGCCCAAGAGGCCAGCACAGGACAGCTCGTTTTAATTTTTGAGCTCGAGAGGCCAGCACAGGACAGTTCGTTTTAATTTTTGAGCTCGAAAGGCCAGCACAGGACAGTTCGTTTTTATTTTCGAGCCCAAAAACTATCAAAAACTATTAAACCAGTAAATGACTCATTCGGATGTGAACTGGCGAGCTGAACTGGCAAGCTGAGCTTGGCAGCTGAACTTGGAAGGCCAGTTCAGCACAGCTCGTTTTTATTTTTGAGCCCAAGAGGCCAGCACAGGACAGCTCGTTTTAATTTTTGAGCTCGAGAGGCCAGCACAGGACAGCTCGTTTTTATTTTTGAGCCCGAGAAGCCAGCACAGGACAGCTCGTTTTTAATTTTGAGCTCGATAGGACAGTTCAGCACAGCTCGTTTTTATTTTGAATTATGCCGAGCCCTGGTCTAGAACTTAAGCTCATATTTTATATCTAAAATTCAAAAAAGGGACTAAATTGAAATTCACTGTGGAGCAACATTTGAAATTTCTTTGAAATAAAGTCTAAGAAATATTTTTCAGAGCAAGAAATCAAACTCCAGACGATCAAAGACCTTTGTAGGCGGGCATTCATTCAAATCACTCTTGGGAGGGAAAAATACTGGAGGGTAAGTATTTTTTCACTTCTAGTTGTAAAAAATTAGTAGCAAATGTCAGATAATATATAAAGTCTAATTAGAAACTTCCCGGTCCGTACGGGTGAAACACATAACTGCCAAAGTCCGTTCGAAAAAATTAAAAACTAAAACTTCACGTCTAACTAGTTCCCTGACAAAACAGTCCCGGGAAGCAGGCTGGAATCAATTCTATGATAGACTTGCCTACAAAACGCAGCTGAAAATGCGCGTAGCCAATTGCGTAATATACCAGTCCCGCAAAGTGTGATTGATGAGACCATCGTGAGCTGCTCGGTCATGAAACTTTTTTCTCACAAAACAGCCACGTTTCGCGTAGCATATTCATCATGAGTATACCGTATGAGGATTCTCTGACTCTGAGGTTTTGAGCAATTTTCCTATGATTTGTCACGTTATTATGACGTCAACCTCATAGTCACAGCGTCCCCATACGGTTTGGCTCATACGGTATAGTAAAACAAAAAAAAAGACGAATGCCCAGGCGGCCAAGCCAGACAAAAAAGGACTCACTATTCAAGTCATACATATAATTAACGATAGCTTAGTAAAACGACAGACATTTTTCGCTCCATGTTTTCGCAAAGCCTTCCTGATATCAGATTACCCACTGCAAAAAAAAAATTCATTTCAGAAATATGGCCCAACGACGCGCCTCTGGCATGAATAATCCTGATCGTCTCAAGAAACGTTCTCAAGGCAGTCTAGGCGGTAACATCGGACCAGTCGCAGTTCGCAGTAACCAGCCCTGCTTCAATCAGCCCCTCGATGCCCTCAGTATAACCGATTTTGGCGGCTGCAACACCCTCAATCAATTTTATCGAAAATAATTTTTAAACAAATCACCGAGAATAATTATCTGTCATGTACACTTTCATATATTCAACCACATTAGATAATTTAAGAACTTTTTTTTGTATTTATTGATATCAGTTCGTAATAAATGAAAATTCCCAGTTGATGGTTTCTTTTGTCCTTTCAGACTTTATAACAAATGTCATCAACTGAGTCTTCTTTTATAGAAAATCTTTGTTTTACTTTATGTAAGTTGTAAAGATAAATATGATAGGTATCAATCTCAACAATTTAAAAAGAAAATGTTAGTGAGTTCCAAGATGTATAATACCAATTAAAAAAATTAGTTCAAATCTAAACTGATACTGCAGATGGTTCGACAAAGGGTGCGCAATTAACCGTCCACCAAAATAAAGAAAACAAGTGAACGCTTAACTGCAAATAACGCAATACTGGACGGTTAACTGCGCACCCTTATTGCAGTAAACAAGAGGTAATATTTTTAATTTAAGTTTTTAGATTCGGTTTTAGGAGGTCAAACTTAGACGTATAAAGTTTGAGGTATAGGTAACAACACACTTCTCGCTTCTCTTGTTTTTAAGCCTTTTAAAATATGCAGAATATAAAATTTGATAATTTCCATTATGTTTGATATCAAAGATATCATATTTTACCATTAAAAAATTAAGAAAATGACAGAAAAAGACTGAACAATTGAGATAAATAGATAATTTAAAAATTGTGGATCAGTTGTCTTAACGGTATAGTTTATGCATAACTTTCCAAGGTCTGTATAGAAATAAAAGACACGATTTCGTAGCATTTATGCTTAAAACAGATAAATTTGTCTAGAATCTTTTCGTAAGTTCGAAAAAAATTTCACCAAAAATCGTTTTTTTTCTTTCGCTATCAAAATTACCAACACCACCTTCCAAAGTGCACTGTGCACCCTGTTGTACCACGTACGTACGTAAATTACAAAAACAGTTACCAAAACAGGTGTTAATTTACGTGAATTTTGTTAACTTACGTGAATTTTGTTTCTATTGCGTCATGGAGTTTCATTATGTAAAGCCATTTTCACGCGTATCAGGCACTTATTTAAGACCACGAAGCGTATAAATCACTAGTCCGCAACATATATAGGTTTTAACTGGAAAAGTCAAAATTATTATATCCCATAACAAAATGAATACTTAGTTCATTTGAACATCCGCAATATAGTTTCAAACAATATACATATATACCTACGTATACTATGGGAATGTCAGACTCGAATCGGAAATTTCTCGACCTCTGCATAACATATAAATTATATTATTTATATAATAACCAAAATTGTTCGTGTGCATTTCTACACAGCTGCGAAAAAGGTTTGTAACATGCATCACAAGTACGATATGTCAAATGTCAGTTTTGTTTCAGTAAAATTCCGTGACAAATATTTAATACGAGGATTAATAGAGATCGTATACAGATGAATATTATTATAATATACAGTATAACCACGACCAAAAAAGTTATGATTATACATNTGGGTAGGGCGTAAGCGGAAAAGTTATCGCGAGCAGACTGTTAACTTACATGAATTTGGTAAGTTACATGCATTTTGTTAACTTACGTGGTGTTAACTTACGTGAGTAGGTAGTGTAACTTAATTATGCTTTCTTGTAGACTCTAGTTTTTTATACTCAAGAATATAACATACGGAGATGAATTATAGGATGAGTCATGCTGCACCGGTTGCCTCGCTTGGCTTACCTTTCAAGGGCTTTCATTTTGTCTTCACTTGGGTCAACACTCAAAAGCTTGACTCAATAGCTTCATTTCGGTCATGGGGTTTCATGTTTGCTATAAAGCGCCACTTAAGGACGGGTCAATAGCGTTGTTAACAAACGTCACTTTCCGGGAAACCGTAATAGAATATGTTTCACAGAATCCAATTCATTATTTCTTTTTTTTATTCAACGTAAAAAAGAGTAAAATTTTACGTTCACTTGGCCCGGATTTCGATGTTTGCTTTGATATTGCATCACTTGGGCCCATTGCCTCACTTGGGTCTATAGCTTCACTTAACTCAAAGGCCACTTGGGTTACGGGGTTTCTATTGGGTCATGGATTTTCATTATGTATAGGCTATACAGTATAGCCATATTCACGCGTTTCAGGCACTTATTCAAGACCACGAAGCGTATAAATCACTAGTCCGCAACATATATAGGTTTTACCTGGAAAAGTCAAAATTATTATATCCCATAACAAAATGAATACTTAGTTCATTTGAACATTCGCAATATAGTTTCAAACAATATACATATATACCTACGTATACTATGAGAATGTCAGACTCGAATCGGAAATTTCTCGACCTCTGCATAACATATAAATTATATTATTTATAAAATAATCAAAATTGTTCGTGTGCATTTCTACGCAGCTGCGAAAAAGGTTTGTAACATGCATCACAAGTACGATATGTCAAATGTCAGTTTTGTTTCAGTAAAATTCCGTGACAAATATTTAATACGAGGATTAATAGAGATCGTATACAGATGAATATTATTATAATATACAGTATAACCACGACCAAAAAAGTTATGATTATACATCAGGGCTGGAAATCCCAATCACGAAATCACAAAATCACACTCACAATCACACTTACAGCGTGATTTTGGCGTGATTGTGATTCAAAACTTTGTGACTGACTGTGAGTGTGATTGGACTGAATGATGAGTATGATTTCGTGATTTTGTGATTTATTTGTGATTTTGTGATTTTTTCCATCCCTGTTTTACATAAAAACAAAATAAACCAAATTAATTATGGGTTAAGGTTAAACAAGTTTTATGACCTAAAATAGCGTTATAGATATTAAACTATTTCTTGAATTATAGAAATTTCAGCTACATGGGTGCACGAAGTAACGGTTAGTAATTTGCTTAACTACTAGGGTGGTAGAAGTTTTTTTTTTATTTCACGGTATATGGTTCAGCTATTCCATGTATACAGTTTGCCGAGCGTGAAGAATGCCGGGACTGACAGCCGACTTATTAGGAGGGACTTGTCAGTTGAAGAATATTGGCGCTTTATGTACTCACTAATGTCCTTAGTGTTGAAATTTCCCACTAGATTACGCTATGACGCAAACGGCGCCTTTAAATATAAGCCGGCTTGTCATTCAATCATCAAGTCAAACTTGTGTCCGACTAACAAACCAGATGCTCGCCAAACAAAACGAAGTTCCTACTGTTAAGGCACTCAGAGAGCAATCCCGCCGACAAGAAACTAAAGCGGTGATTAAAAGAATGCAAGAACTGCTCAAGCTCCAGCACTATGGATGTACACAGCTTGATGTTCTGAAGCTTGTCCTAGATGATATGGAGGCACGAGAACAATTTATTCAAGAGTTGGAATTGTGCCTCGATGGTGTTTTGATAATTTAGATGTTAACAATCATGGCAAATTTTTAGTTTTCTAAGTTTTCTCAAATTTTTAACAACATTAACTTTCTACTGAAACTTTAATATGGTCTGATTCAATTATTGATGAGACAGAACAAATTTCTATACGTACTTTAACCTTCAAACACATATGACGGAGGTTTCCCGGTCCGTGCATAAAAATACATTTTTTATGGTGTTTCATTCTATTAAATGAAACGGCAGTGAAAACTTACATAGATTAAGTGATTACAAAGTCGGAAAACAGATAAAAAAAATGTTTCCGTAAAGATGATTAATTAGTCATTTATTGGAGCCAGGAAATCCTCAAAATAGAGGTTATTTGCAATTAATAGTTTTCAGGCACACTCTTCTGTAATAATTTTCCAAAACTTTCAAGTAGTCAACGGCCCACTAGCCTTTGCAAAAAGGAACCCCGTACGTCATCCGGTTAACCATTTGTGAATTTGTGGTTTTGTGGTTAAATCGATCAAAAAGAGTCCAAGGGTGGTCGGAGAGCTTTCGAGAGTATGCTCATTCGATTTAGGACCATCGAATTGCTTATGGACCATGATTCATAGTTTAAAACTACGTAGGTAAGAACACAACGATAGATGGGACGGAGAAACCTTCGTCCGATGTGTTAAGGAAACTGTTTAAATATGTGTTCAAAAGTTAAATGCTGAAACAATATAAAACTGCGTTTGCAAATTTCTCCTGGCTGATTCATTGTTGGACCACACAGTATTTTTGACATAAGTGCTTACCCGCGCCTTTTATGAAATAGTTACTTAAGCGTTTTTAGTTTTTAATACGGCAAAGAATTCTTGAACTCGCAACGCAATTCTCCCGACGTTTCTCCGCGCCTGACGCAAAATACACATTTTTCTTGTTCTTTGGGGTTTTTACCATGTTGACTCTACACCTGCTACACGTGCTGCAAGTCTTTTTTTTATTTTTTATTTGCTTTCATGTGCCAATTTGACAGAATAATTGTTGATAAGACAAATTGATAAGATAATTCTGATACGTTATTAAACTGGGCAACTCGCTATTTTTTGCGTAATGGACCCAAAATCTTTTCAATACCCGAATAAATAAATTTATATCGTATTTTTTTTTTTCATTTTAATTACGAAAAAAATTTTAGGGACCATTTAAGCAGTATTTTTACCCTTCTTTTTCGTTTCTCTTTTTTCCCCATTCATGTTTTCTCTTCTATTTTCATCTGTGTCCATAATGTAACAATTTGTTTTTTTAGTGTGACATCTCGGAATGCCTTGTACTTTATCGCCTTACACCAATCGCCATTTTCAGTACAATATCCATTGACAGAATAAGTTACCTTTTAACACGTATTTTTAAACTCATGATCTCGCCTTAAATTTTCAATCAATAAAGTCGACAAATATCGTATTGTTTCTCAATCCAACCGCAGTCATTTGAAAACATCCAAAAAACCGTCGTTTCACTCTCTTTTCAATTTCTGATCGGAAATATAGAATTAGTTCTATAGACCCGGCCGTTAAGAGATTTTTATAGNAAAAAAAAAAGAAAAGAATCGCACGAGCTGGGTGACTTGTTGGATGCTTTATCTAACTCGTCTAGATTCTCAATAAATAAGTTGGAATGCCTTGTACTTTATCGCCTTACACCAATCGCCATTTTCAGTACAATATCCATTGACAGAATAAGTTACCTTTTAACACGTATTTTTAAACTCATGATCTCGCCTTAAATTTTCAATCAATAAAGTCGAAAAATATCGTATTGTTTCTCAATCCAACCGCAGTCACTTGAAAACATCCAAAAAAACCGTCGTTTCACTCTCTTTTCAATTTCTGATCGGAAATATAGAATTAGTTCTATAGACCCGGCCGTTAAGAGATTTTTATAGACTACCTTAATAAAACACAATTTGTTTTGTCCTTAACTAGGATTCCGACTCTTACAAGTTGGTGGTATTTATTGATATTAACAATTTTGTAAACAATTGTACTAAAGTACACTAGACCTGTTATCCTCTAGATTGAGGGCGCGTCAATCGGCATATGCGCTTTCATTAACACAATTTGATGTTCAAGACGGCCACCCGAAATACCGTATTATATACACAGGTTAAGTACTTAACCGTCCATTACTTAACCGTCCGGAACCGGCTTAACCGTCCACTTTTTAGCTAATTTTTTTTCAGAGCTAACGCCTACGCCCTACCGGCTTAACCGTCCAGTTTGGCTTAACCGTCCGGAACCGGCTTAACCGTCCAGTTTTGAAAAAAATTTAGTGGACGGTTAGTACTTAACCTGTGTATACCGTACCGTAATTTTTTTGACTATTCCCATAAGAACGGTGCTGCTATAACTCGACAAATAAGGGTATACTTCACCTTGTTACATTTCAATTTATTCCCGTTCGTCCCATTATCTTTCACTTCGTTTTGATTTTTTTTTCTTCCAATTATTTATGTTTTTAATTCGATCTTGAAAGATAACGGCGCACCTTGTGTATTGTCAAAACGACTTAATATCTTCTTTTAGACGCATGGGAGGGAATCACAGTATGTGGAACGCAGTATCTGGAACGGCTGTGACTGGAATGCAGTATCTGGAGCAAACCGTGACAGAAACCAAGTTAAAAAAACTTGGATAAGCATAGCTAGAACAAACCGTGACAAGAACAAACCGTGCCCGGAACCAAATCCAAAAAAACTTGGCGTAGTATAAAAGGGTCGTTTCATGGCTACTACAAGTCTTCGTTAATAACGAGTGACTCATAAACGACTCAAAATAAAAAAAATAAATTTCAGTCACAGTGTTCCAGTCTTCACCAGATATCCGAACATTTCAGATAATCCGATTAATTTCAGAACAAAACAGAGCGCTCGTTCTATTTTGTGATGGTTCTCCAAATTTCGTTTGATGGCAAAAGAACGTTCAGATCATGTGATAGGATTTTTTGTCCAAGTGGGGAAATGCGCAAACACCCTAGTCAGCTATTGTCCAAGTGGAGATCTGTCCACGTGATGCACACCCCGGTAACCGAGGCTCGGTTAATCGAGCCGCAGTCTTTGATGATTGCATTCTGACTAACCTCAATTTATCTAATAAAGATCAATTGTATGTTAAATTTATATAAATCATTATTGAACTATAATTGTACCATAAACTCAGTACATAAATCTATTCACACAAACTAACCGATCTTGGTTCTTTACGAATCCTTCGATTTTAATAAATTGCTATTTAAAAAACATTATAACGATTCTATGAGCCATTGAGTTTTTAAACTAATGATTAATTCTTCGTTGTTCTCGAATTATTGTAACAAAATAAAATTCCCGACCCTTACATGGAGTCAAAAAGGACTCATTTAACGACCCGTTATGTACAATCATGGATAGTTTTTGACCAATTACTCTTTGTACAAATCTCACGGCGCCTTTAGCTTGCCAAAAAAAAATTGAATTTTCGGGTTTATATCCTCCAAAAAGTTGCAAAATAACAATTTCCTTCAACTCTTCATTTTCGAAAAATTCTTGTTTTCGATTTTTGAAAAATACAAAGCCAACGTCTTGATTGAAAAACTTACCTCGTGGTATTTTCGCTCGAGTTATTACAAATGTGGAATGTACCAAAAAAAACCGTAATAGGTCAAACTGTTTATGTTCTCCACTGAGAACAAAGGCCAACAGTCTCTCCGCAAATAATTCCAAAAATAAAACCGTGCTGAATCAGATAAAGTCGAGTTCGCGAACGAAATAACGGCGCCATAAATTACGGTCTAAATTTGTTTCTGAGTTATTATTTAGAAAACAAAACTGAGCGTCGTTTAAGGTGTAAAAATAGACCTCATCATAAAAGCGCCGCTAATTATGTTATCGATTTTTTATTTATGCATATTAAAAGTGAATCCAGGCATCAATCAAAATGTATAATATATAGAGAGAGCGATAAGTCCGGCAATAAAAACACGCATTCATAAAAGGCGACGGAAATATTTACGAAAAACTCATTTATACCAAAAATACATTTTTTTCAAAAAGATATTAAACAGATTTTTGAAAATGTGCAGATTTAACTTTTGTCTGATTTGTCTGGTCATATTTGTGCCAGTGAGAAACGTTAGCAGTAGCCCGATAGAACACAGGAGTTCGAATAAAGATGGAGTAGATAATGAAGTTATCGTCCGCGTTGCAAAGGCAAATTTACGGAAAAGAAGAGAATTTGGTATGTTATCTAAAATAAAAACTTATTTAAGCGTATCGAAGCGATTATACAGAGGGGTCTCACTTTAAGGGACGGTTCACGATTTTCGACCAAAGTCCGCTTTTGTCCCTAAATCTGAATTTTTCGCTAAATTTGAACTTTTGGAACATTTTTCGAAGAAATGCGTCCCTTAATTTGAAATCTGTCCCTTAATTTGGTGTCTATCAGAATGAGACTCCCTGTATATGAGTTTATTACAATACATTTTATAACAAACTTGCTCCAAATTACTTTTTGATTACTCGAGGTTTCAATGTAGGAAAGAAATTTAACAGTTGCGCGCCCATGTGTGAAACTATGCACAATTTTAACAACAAAAAAAATCTTAACAGCAATCACAAACTTCAATCCTAGTTTAGTCGTTCAATGCTAACGAAACACAAAAAAAACGAATAAAAAACTCAGTTAATAAGTTTTTTGCGATTAGCAGTTAATTTAACTCCCAGGGGGAACGCCGCGCGCCGTGCCTTTTAGTCCAAAGAGCCTATTTTTCGGGATTTTTTGAAGAAATTCACGTGATTCAAACGATTACATACCGTACGGTATGCCGTTTTCGTGTCTTTTAGTTCCCAAATTTCTCCCTGGGAGTTAACTTACTGAGATACGTGTAGTTAGGACACACTTCCTATTTTGCGTGGTAACCTTATTACAAAAATCTAGGTTTTTGTGTTAGATTTTGTCATTATTCGGAGAAAAAATATTGTATGATGTAATATTTTTTTATAGTAATTAAAAACATATCTAAATCCATTTGTCATGTTTTTCGTGAATTCGGATGTAATTTATTGCTTACAACACGTCGAGTTCAACAATCGCTATTTTTAGAATAATTATCAAAGGGGTATCTATTAATAGATTAATTATGTAAAAAATACACAATTTACCGATATCATGAGACACATAACAAACGCGGAAACATGTTTGCGGAAACGAAATATTGTAAATCAGAACATTGTTTTCCGATTTTGAGACATATTATTTATGGGGGAGAATGACTTTAATTTTCATTTGATTATTCACGCTTTTTGATATACAGAGACAAAAAGGGCAATACACAGGGTACGCAGTTAATTTGCGGGCTTGACTAAGCTGTTCAATGAACAAAATGAAATGAACAAAATGAAAGTCCTGAATTTAAAACAAATTTTTCATTATGATAGTTTTTGGCCAATCAGAATAAATTTGCAAAAACATATTTTTTCAAAAATTTTGCAAAAACATATTTTTTCGAAAATTTTGCAAAATCATATCTTTTCGAAAGTTTTGCAAATACATATCTTTTCGAAAATTTTGCAAAA
>SCLG01000174.1:278340-299435 GCA_004367875.1 Oikopleura albicans | reverse complement strand
TTGACGACAATTTTTCTCATTCAACATGAAAAAAGCTCGATTTTTCAAAAGTTCTGTTTTATAAATGCTCAGTTGTCCCGAGCATGAAAACGTAATAATGTTTACTCTTTTGAAAATTTCCCGTTTTGTGTTTCCCCAAATTATCCATATATTGTCCTCAAGACTGTGCCATAAAAAACCTTAACATAAATTAATCCAAATTAACAATCTATTTTACTCGAAAAAATATCATTTACAGGTTTTTTTAGAAACGACATCTAAATTATATTTTGACAATATTGTAAACATTTGTTTCAAACTAATGTTACAGATTTTTGTAATAATCGAAATCATGCTTACGTAGCAAATTTTTAATTGTTATGTCATGAAGTAGTACGAAAAATCGTAATTTAAAAATATACTTCAACGTACCCCCTAAGTAAAGGGGACTAACCAGATTCTGACCCGAATTTTACCAGCGGGTCGGACACGGGTTTGACAACGTTTTTGAGTTACCCGAATTGTACCGCGGGTTGAAATAGGGTCGTAAACCGCGGGTAAAAAGAATCAGATTGGAATTGTGTTGGACAACGTCAAATTCAGAGCTTACCCGAGTCGGAATGTTATCCGCGGGTACGGAATCGGGTAGGATAAAATTTTTTCCGAAAAGTCCTTCTCTGCTCTTAACCCCCTAAATACCGGCTCAGCCGGTCCGGCCGTCAAACATAGTTGGTGTGAAAAAACATGGTTCTCGCTTCCTTAAATTTTGTATTCTAATTGGCTTGGTATTTAACTACTGAAGGGCAACAGTGAATAAATATAGTGAAAAATGGCAGCTATTAGTTAACTTAAAGTTATGTATTGTAATAAGCTTAAAAATATTGTTGTTTATAATTTGAAGTTAATTTTTAATAGAAAACCATAATTTCGATTTTCAGATCTCAGTCTGATAATAAACGAACCACTCGAACGCAGCGAAAGACGCAAAAAGGGCAAGACAAAAAGCCGCGACAAAACGCGTCGAAAGGGCGGAAAATCGCGAAAAGATCGAAAAAAAGAGCGCGAGCGAAAAAAGAAGGAGCGAAAGGATCGAAAATCGAGAAAGAAAAATCGCGTCAAAAAGCCGCGGAAGGCACGCGACAACAGGGGCAAAAAAGAGCGGCCAAATCGCGGCACTAAAAAAATTTCAAAGGAGTCTAAACGTAAAACCGTTATTTGCAATCCGGCTTTTTGTGATGATTTAACCTTTCAGTCCCGATTGCCAAGTGTACTGCCAAGTGCTCTCTAATTAAGAAGTTTTTATAACAACTTCAATCGGCCATCAGAACCTTTTTACTATATTTTTGAAAAAAATAATTAAAAAAAAGCCGAAAAAGACAAGTTGTCATTAAAATTTCTAAATGGATTCCAAGAGCTCTATCTCATATAGACTTTATATTTTTTTGATTAGCGAGCCGAAAATTTGCACACTCAGTACCTTCTGGAAAAAGTCTCAAAAATATATTTTAATTTTTGCGTCATCTTTTGAAAAAAAAATCTATCAAAGCAGGGCTCGGCAAAAGTTACTTTTCCTCAAAAGTCCTTTCGAACTGCCGAGGAAAGTTTTTTTTTTCTAGGACACATACGACAGTTGAGGAAAGTTGAGCTTTTTTTTAGCTGACCTCATCAGCTGAGGAAATTTGAGTTTTTTTTTATTCGATTTTTGCCGAGCCCTGTACCAAAGTATATGCAATTAGTTTTGTGAAAACCGTGGGAAGTTGAACCTAAAATTTGTAATAATTTGATATGTAGATTATCGAAATTGCATCAATTTCCGTGTTTCTATGGGATTTATAATAATTGACATTGTTTTACACCTAGATTATCAAAATCCATGTACTAGTTCGGTGAAAAAATGTTGTCTCTAACTGTTTCTATAGATAACTGGTAAATTAACGTCATGAAATTTCAATATTTTCTCGCGAATGCACACTTTTTACGAAGCGTATGAGTTTATCTTATTTATGAAAAAGTGCTATTACTCATTTCAAAATCATCTCGCGAAACCTCGCGAAACCTCACAAAATTGGCGGAACCTCCCAAAATTGGCGAAACCTCTGAATAATCTTTAATTCTCATTTTTTTTATATTACGATTTTGTTTCGAGTTTACGTGTCTTTTACAAATTGACATTAACTTTTTGGATAAAAATTGAGAAAAAAAAGTTTTCTTCAAATACTGCCGAAAAAGATATTTATTATCGGCCGTTTTTTCCCGAAAGTATTAAAAAACAAAATACTCACTCACTGGCATGAAAAACTGGTTAGATCATTTGGTGTAAATTTCTGATAGACTTCACAATTGCTGTTTGGATAAACGAGTTTCGGGTTAACCTAACTTCAATTAAAATCGAAGAAAGATTTTTTTTTCTTTCAAGTTTGTAGCTTGGTAAAAAGTTATTAAATTAAATCCCTCGTTTGAACAGAGCTTCGTGTCAATACTTAATTGAACAAGTACCGTAGGTAGTCTGTTTACTTGTTGAAACTACTGATATAGTAATCTAAACTGCTCCGCCAGTCACCAGAGTTCATTTTAGTCAAAAAAAAAAGAAATAATTTCGGATATGTTTCAGATTACATTTTTTCTGACATTTTACTTAAAACGACACGTTATAGTTACGATGTACTTAGTATTTTGTTAAACTTTGATACGCCAAGATTTGAGAGTTTTTCGCAGGGTCATACAAATATTCTCAAAAACCAATTCCATTCAACTCAGTTGAAGATCCTGAAGCCAGCCATTCAAAATAAATTTCAAAAAAGCCATTTTAGACACTAAAGAGCACATTTGGTCGGAAAAAAACTTGGATTTTGAGTGGTCTTGGCGACCACAAAATTGGTCGCCAATTTCCGCCTTAAACACCATTTGGCGTCCACATGGTCGCCAAGTCATATTTTGAACAACACATGGCGACCAATTTGTCGTCTAATGGTGTTTTAGACAAGACTTGACGACCAATTTTCATAATTCCAACCTCATAAATGCCCACTCCATACTGTGACCCGTAGAAAAGTCGTAATGGTAATTTAAATGGTAACTTACTGGCAACTTAATGGTTTTAAACAGTATTTGCAAATCAAACATTTCATGTTACTTTACTAAAAAGTCCAGATAAATCTTAAACGTACGCGATGACTATTTTAGTAGTCGCTTAATAAAATCTTCACTGCCTTTTATTCTTTAACTTTATACATGCTTATATCTGCTGACTTCTGATTCACATAAAACATTCAATTTTATCAATAAAATTGCAATACAAGTTTTTTTTGAATTTATAGCAGGTATTAGTGTCATTTTATTGAATGTTTATTGAAAATTTGTATACCCAGGGTGAGTCGTTAACAGGCAGGTTTTGGTCCGAACATTTGAAAGTGAAAACGTCTACGCACTACGCCTTTAACAGTCATATTTAAATATAATTTTTGTTTTCAAATTTAAAACTGCCTGTTACCGGCTAACCCTATGTAGTCTATAATATATAAATTGCGTAGGTTGGAGATTTCAAACAGCTCTTTAGGGGGCCCTGGTGGCCCAAATCAAATTCCGAATAGTCAGGTGGACGTAGTTTGACGAGCTCTACATCTTGGCTTTTCCAATTTTTCTTGAATTATTGCGAATAATTGTGAACCTTTTTCTGACAATTTCATAGACAATTTCTAGTCATTTAGAATCTAGTCATTTTTGGTTCATTTTCAAGTAAGAAGAATCTTAATTTCCCCGTACGGATTAATAAAAAGTCCTTCCGCAGAGAGTTAAAGTTAAAGTAAAAGCTATTGAAAAATTCAGTTACACAATATGTATCACGGAAAGTCAGTGAAACCCGTTTATAAATTGTTCCCGATAAGATCGTAATCATTTCTGTATAAATGAAAAAAGTTACATCTTTGTATCGCTAAAGGTGCGGAAACTTGTATTAACGCATTTTTCCAAAAAGCGACCACTAAGAGGGATTATCGATAGTCATGAATGGCACCTGCAGTTTTCGTCTTATTCTGAACAATTGGCATTATACGAATAAGACAAAGCTAGCGGATGGCATATTGGTCGCTTCTTAGTAAAATATTTTTTATATCAGTTAAGTAAATTGTGTCCCCAAAATGGAGTACATTTAAATTGTATTACCTCATGCTGTTTGTTACGGAAAAATATGAATTTTAAAATTCGATAAAAAATGGACCGTTGTTACCATTAAACTCAAAATTCTAAACACCTACGGCACTCATGGGACTAAAGACTGTAATATGAGGACTGAGACTTTTCAGACTTTTTTGGACGGAAAAAAATAGAATTCTCTGAAACTCACATATATGATTCAGTTTGCTGCGTAGATTACGTTGGTGAAATAAAAAAAATGAAAGAGGAGACACGTTTTGGCGCTAGAGAGCATTTTCTAGGCCAAAAGGTCCCTTCACTCTGTAACACTTACAGACGTCACGTGACGTCATAGGTCGAATTTTTTCAGAGAATTCTATTTTCAGAGAATTCTATTTTTTTCCGTCCAGAAAAGTCTGAAAAGTCTCACTATAATCTGAGGACTGTAATTTGAGGTCTGTAATTCGACCACCCTACAGGTTAACCCCCACTAAAAGCTCGGGCCTCACTTGATGTTTGGAAAAAATAGTAGGTGGTAGTTTACTACATTTAACTTATAAATGTAAAAAAATAGAAACCATTTATGTAAGATCAAAATAAACAAGTGGAATTATTACATCTGCTGAATTTTCAATTTAGAAGTTTTTTTTTGTAACTTTCGTGAAAATCCGGAACAGCGGTGCCGTTAAAAAAATAAGCCCAAAACTTTAATCCTGACACCACCAGCATATAACTTTTGTCAACCAAACCCCATGCTGATCGGACCGCGGTAAACCGCGGTCACAAATGTGACCCTAATAATCCTAAATTGGTGTCAAATGAAAAATTACAATGATTAAAGCTAAAAAGTGGTCCCGTCATTATAAGCGACTATTACTTTGCACGTGCCGTTAAAGAGCTTAGTTGAACAAACCTATTACGCAATGCCACTTAGATCATACCGTGGCTTAAATTTGAAAACCAGAACGAAACTGTGGTCCAACAACAAAAAAGACCCACCTTTGAATTTATATTTTTTAATTTAGTTACGTTTAAAACCCGTTGTTAATAGGCTCGTTTAGGGTCACCACGGTTCCAATTTGGACCATTTAGTAAAATATTAAATTTGGCGCACCTGACTCGGCCATTTTCCTTGACCAAAATAAAGTGGAGAAAATTCTCTAGTTTATAGGAATAGCGGCAGAAATTTGAAAAAAAAATGTAGCAATTAAAAGAATTTCGAAAAAAAATTTATTTTTTTTTATTTCGAAAGAAAAGTGATTCGTTCGTTATGTTTATCAGCTTTTTTCGTACAAGCCGTATTTTCAAATATATTTGGCGATATAGGTTAATTCGTGCAGATCTGCACGATGGGACCCTGGGAGTTAAAATATAGTGATGTCTTATTGACCCGGTATCAATCCCAGAGCACCCACGACCCGATAAGAAAATTATTTTGAAATCGTCAAAAAATGCGCCAAACGTATGAAACGATTTTTTCTGATTTAGCTTTAGGCCTAAAACTGGCCACCCTACATTTTTTTATGTAAAACTGAGCGTCTGAGGTGCTGATTTTGGCACGCTGGTGACATATAATTGTGACGAAATGAAAAATTCGTAAAAAATTGATCGTTGCATAATGAGACGCATATTGACCACCGAAGATCACCAGATGAATTTTGAAGGAATTTTTTTTTTCTTATTTTTCGTCATATGATGAGGTGTAATTTACGTCATGTTACACGCGGGCTCATTTTGGTAATTTGTTGCGGTTTCAATCGAATTTGAAAAGAAAGTTTGAACTCGCAACCTCTACATTTATTTTTGTTATTTGCGAAATTTCTTTAGTTTCTAGGTTTGCAAAATAAACAAAAAATAGGTATAATATCAGGAATAACAGCCGACTTTTGTGAAAATGAACCAGTAAGATTCTCATTGAATTTCTCAAAACTTGCTTGCTTGTTATTATCTTATTGGTGGGCCATATCCTACTGGCTGAAAACTCAAGTCTAATAAAAGGCTAATAATTGCTAGATTTTTGGGTAAATTTCGATACCTGCAGACTTGGTAATGCCTTTTGAATCCGAATTAATTTCAAATTTGTTTGAGAAATTCAATGAGAATCTAACTGGTTCATTTTCACAAAACTCGGCTGTTATATTAAACGTGTGAATTCAAATGCAAATTGTTAATTTAATTGAGTATTGCGTTAGTTGAAACCCTGTAAATAAAAAAAAATGAGTGTTAATTCAAATGGAAGTAAGTGGTCTTCATCACGCGCAAACAGTTTTATACTGGTAATTCAAATGGAAATAAGCTATTTTTCTAGATATTACGTCATTTTTTTAAGTAAAAAATGACCTCTTTCTTGCTCTTGTTTTCAAAAAAGTTTACTATTATTTAACAAGACCACCTGTCTACGGAAGTTAAAAAAGGTTGGTGGACAAAGTGTTAACTTGCGCTAATTTTATTAACTTCTAGAAATCTTGTTAACTTAAGTAAACAGTGCGTCAACTAAAACTGGAAAAGATGACGTGAATAGACTGTTAACTTCCATGAATTTTGTTAACTTCTGGTCATTTTCTTAACTTAAGGGGCGTTAAAATAGACATGAAATTCCAAAGAGAACTTTCTGCGCAGGTAAATCCAAAGTGTTAATTCAAATGGTAAGGTGGTGTATTAGAAGTTCTCCATTGGCAGACTTTATAGCAATTCAAACTTTGGCAAAGTGTATTCTTGAACACATTTGGAAGTCACCTTAACTTTTTCTCCAAACTTTTAATCCGCTTATTTATGTAATTGGTACGAGCAATGTGTTAAAGACGGACTGTACCCGGTAGTTGTGAAGATTATTCATGATAAGAAAGTGAATTTTAACAACTATAATTGTATTACCGGATTTGAAAAAGTTCCAAAATGACGATTGGAAAATCAGTATAGATTTTCAAATAATATTTAGAATACATGTACCGGTATTTTACATGAAACGGGAAAATGTTGAGAAACCGTACAATTTGGCGTTGTTTGCGGAAAAGGCAAGAACTTGCAACTCGCAGTAAAACTTTTTCGGGAACAAAAATATTTTCGTGGAATATTTCTTTGGGAGCTATATATTCTATCATTGTTGTTTTTGGTTCATGACAAAAAAGCTTTAAACGGGAAAAAACTTTTCGCCGGAAAAAAACTTTTCGCGAGAAAAAAAAACTTTTCCTCGGGGAAAATTTTTTTTCCCGGGACAAAAAAACTTTTCGCGGAAAAAAAAAGCTTTTTGCGCACAAAAGCGTTGATCGTTATTAAGTTATTCGGAAATGTTATTTTTCGCATTAATTCCCAGGGGTCCATTAATCTAAATTAGAACTAAACGCCACAAATAGACGGAAAATGATAGATGGAAAATCGAATCTAGTTAAATTGTCCGAGAAAAAAATATAAAACATGAAACGAAATTGATATTTTTCGCTTAACATGGTCATAAGGCCTTGCAAGCTAACTTTGGACTTTAGATTTCCAACACTGCTTGGGAGTTAAAATTCTGCCAGACTCACAGTGAGAATGCGTTAGGACGAAGCAATTCTGTAATCTAAAATGTTTTCCTGTTTTGATTAAAAAAAAACTACCACGCAGATTCAAACTGAAGCCGCGGCAGTTGAAATTGATGGAATATTTGCTTCCGTTTTACAATTCTTCATGGAGCCATTCCGCCATGTCAGTGAAAGACGTACACATTAATTACCGTGAACGTTGCACGAGGTTTACTATCATGATTAATCTATTCCTTCACAAAACTATTATGACTAGTTGCAAGCAAATACACCCAGTAGCCTGTGTTCAAGAATGCCTCTCCTGACAAAATTCACGATAAACTTCTCAGTTTCGGTTCTAGTTCGAATTTTTTCTTGATAACAACTTATTTGTTCTTTACCAGGGGTAAATAACCGCTCAATTTTTAACTGAAATGAATGTCGAAAATTGCTTCATTTTCTCGTCAATACCTGATATTAAAACCTATTTTTAAGGTATTGCTAGTTCGATTACCATAGTTCTGAGTAAAACTTTTAACTATGAATAATATGGATCAGAAATATCCCGCTCGCTGGTTTATCCAGCTCGCATCTCATTGAATAAGCTATAAAAATTACAATTAGAATTTGGTATTGCGCAATTCCCCGCTCCGCATTTATTTGACCACGTTTTTTTATATTTTTAGCTCTTCAGCAAACCCCCTAAGGGTTGATCGGATCAACTTGGGAAAGCAAAAGTGACTAAAAAAACCCCTGCGCCTTTATCTAGCTGAAACATATTTTGTTACGCAATAATGACGAGTTGACGACGCAGTGCGTAGGCGAACAAATATGAGGCTGCGCAGCGGCTGGTTATAATATAAACATCTGTTATTTCTCATTGAGTTAGTCAATAACGTTGTATTAATGAGAATTACCGCATGGTGATGTCGTAGTACCGCCAAATTCCGGTACATATCAAAACGATATTTTATACCAACAAAATTACTTTGATCAAAATTAATCTACATTCGTCAGTAAAATGTATCAACATATTAGCATAAGATTTGTACTAAGTACCAATAGGCTTTTCGCAATAGCATCCTCAAAAAATTGATAAATTTGATAAAAATATCAAAATATATATTTTGTGTCCGATAAATTTGTGTTTGGCACGATTTGCCGTTTTAGAAATTTAGTATAGATCTAAAATTAAACGATAACAAATAAGGTTTTTTGCAGTAATCATTTTGTTTTACAAAATCCACCTGGTAATCATTTTGAGTAGTAATAAATGTAGTAATAACTAAAAGACACACACGTAATTTTTATTGATGGACACGATTTCCTTCATTTTAGAAATTTCTCGAATAGAAGTTATTTTTATCCTAACTTAACACTTTAATAATGGAGTAGTTTACCCTTATATTTTAGAGATCCCTTAAGGATCCCTAATAGTTAGATTAGGATAAAATAGGGGCGCTTTTCGTTTATCGAAAAGTGCCGGGTGGGAGGGTGTCGAAAAAACTTAATTAATTTTATTATAATTAATTTAAAAAAGATTTTTTCTAATTGTGAGTTTGTGCTAGCTCTCTTCTTTTCGATCTGCTGGNAAAAAAAAATTTTAATGGTCCAAAATAGCATAAAGAGACCGAGCGAGAGACCGAGCAAGATTCGTGTGATAAACGTAAGAAATAAGACGAGAAGACACATTGAAAGTCAAGGCGCGCGCCTCGAGTGTTCATTGTCGGGAAACTCGTTCCCGACAGCCTTCGCGGGGAAAATTTTGTTTCGCGGGACAAAAAAACTTTTCGCGGAAAAAAGCGTTAATCATAATTAAGTTATTTGGACATTTGTTTTTTTGCAATAACTCCTAAGGGTCCATAAGTCTAAATTTGAACTAAACGCCCCAAATAGACGTGAAATGATAGTAAAACGGGCTAGATCGAAAATGGGATCTAGTTAAATTTTACGAGAAAAAATATAGACGAAACTGATATTTTTGGCTTAAAATGGTCACAAAGCCTTGCAAGCTAACTTTGGACATTGGACTACACGCCCATATGGATTATATGCTACTTGGAACCCTTGAGAGCAGTGTTGGAAGCGTCAGGCGTTTGGGTGCGTTGGCCAACTTTTCCAACACTGCTTGGGAGTTAAAATTCTGCCAGATTCACAGTGAAAATGCGTAAGAACGGAGAAATTCTGTAATCTAAAATGTTTTCCTGTTTTGATAAAAAAAAAGTACCACGCAGATTCAAACTGAAGCCGCGGCAATTGAAATTGATGGAATATTTGCTTCCGTTTTACAATTCTTCGTGGAGCCATTCCGCCATGTCAGTGAAAGACGTACACATTAATTACCGTGAACGTTGCACGAGGTTTACTATCATGATTAATCTATTCCTTCACAAAACTATTATGACTGGTTGCAAGCACATACACCCAGTAGTCTGTGTTCAAGAATGGCTCTGCTGACAAAATTCACGATAAACTTCTCAGTTTCGGTTCTAGTTCGAATTTGCTTCATTTTCTCGTCAATACATGATATTAAAAACTATTTTAATACCTTAAGACTAGTTCGATTACCATAGTTTTGAGTTTAAACTTTTAACTATGAATAATACGGGTCAGAAATATCCCGCTCGCTGGCTTATCTAGCTTGCTTATTAATTATAACAATTATAATTACAATTTGGTATTGCGCAATTCCCCGCTCCGCATTTATATGGCCACTTTTTTTCAATTTTCAGCTTTTCTGCATATGCCCTAAGGGTTTATCGGATCAATTTGGGAAAGCAAAAGTGACTAAAATCCCCTGCGCCTTCATCTAGCTAAAACATATGCAATAATGACGAGTTAACAACCAGTGCGTGGGCGAACAAATATGGGGTTGCGCAGGGGCTGGTTATAACATAAACATCTGTTATTTCTTATTGAGTTAGCAACCTTTGCATTATCAATAATTTTGTATTTGTGACAATTACCGCATGGTGATGTCGTAGTACCGCCAAATTTCGGTACATATCAAAACGATATTTTATACCACCAAAATTACTTTGATCAAAATTAATCTACATTCGTCAGTAAAATGTATCAACGTATTAGCATAAGATTTGTACTAACTACCAATAGCATCCTCAAAAAAATTGATATAAATTTGATAAAAAATATCAAAATATATATTTTGTGTACGATAAATTTGTGTTTGACACGATTTGCCGTTTTAGAAATTTAGTATAGATCTAAAATTAAACGATAATAAATAAGGTTTTTGCAGTAATCTTTTTGTTTTACAAAATCCACCTGGTAATAATTTAGAGTAGTAATAAATGTAGTAATAACTAAAAGACACACACGTAATTTTTATTGATGGACACGATTTCCCTCATTTTAGAAATTTCTCGAGTAGAAGTTATTTTTCTTCGAATTGACCAATAAGAACCCGGTTCTGGTATTCACTCGATGAATTTGAATTATGAAATCAAAACAAAAATACCGTTTTTTATTCACATTATGGAGGGAAATATGCAATTGCAAATTAAGCAAAACTAACTCAATTGCAAATTAATTGCGTAATTTGCAATTACATTTTGCAGTCGTAATTTGCAATTGTATATTTCCGCATAATTTTACGTACAATACTATGAAAGTAAACTTAGCTAATAAAAAAGCTTGAATTTGAACGGTAAGCTTAATGATAAAAAGTTTTGGCGCCGAAGGCGCCGTCAATTAATTAATATTTATGTATACTTTCTGCGCTGTTATAGGTCAGCTTCCACCAAATATCTGGTGTATAACTGCGAAGTGTGTCGGCGAAAAAGTTTGAAAAAAAGCTGCCGGATAAATGTGGCGTAAACCAGGATCGGCGTTTTTAATTAAGATTTATGATTTCTAAAGTGAAAAAAAGTTTGCCAAAAGAGGTCCCGTTTCTCACTCGTGCGTTTATCGGGTCGTCTTTTGTTCCAAAAATATTCTTATTTTTTAAGTCTACACACTGCATGGCACAAATCTACTTTTCGGAAAATTTTCTTGCCCTACCAAATTCCGTACCCGCGGATAAAAACTCTGGTTACAACCCGACTCGGGTAAAATCTAAATTTGATGTTGTCCAAGTCGCCGTTTTTCCTGATTTTTACCAGTAATTACCGTATTTTTGTCCAAATTTTTGTAGTTTCAACCAGGGCTCGGCAAAAATTCAATAAAAAAAGCTCAACTTTCCTCAGCTTTCGGGTTCACCTTTTGAAGAAAGCTTAACTTTCCTCAGCTCACGAGCTCAGCTTTAAAAAATAGCTCAACTTTCCTCAGCTCACGAGGTCAGCTTTAAAAAAAAGCTCAACTTTCCTCAACTGTCGAGGTTAGATTAAAAAAAAGCTTAGCTAACAAGTCCAAAGGTGAAATAAACTTTTCCTCAACTGTCCTCAAATTTCCTGCCCAGTTGAAGAAAAAAAGCTGAACTTTCCTCAACTGCCGTATGTGTCCAAATAAAAAAACTTTCCCCAACTTTCCTCGGCAGTTCGAAACGACTTTTGAGGAAAAGTAACTTTTGCCGAGCCCTGGTCTCGACCGTATTTTCACCCGAAAACCCTATTACAAGTTGTAATTTACAACCCAGGGGTAAAATTGGGTAACTTTAACTCATCAAGTTTTTTTTTCTGAAATTCAAGCTAAATCTAGAAAAAAGCCTAAATGCTTGGAACTTAACAGTTTTGTCTGTTTTGAAAGAAACACTAAATTCCTTAAACTTAACAGTTTTCTAAACGTTTTTCGGCATTTTCGCCTACGCAATTTGTCTCCTAAACTTAACAAAATGCCCGGAACATAACAAACTGCCTGGAACTGAACACCTTTTCCCCCGACGTTTTGTTAAGTTCTGTAGCCAGGTGGTGTATATCACTCATTGTTAATTCAAATGACTAATGATACTAAACTTTGCTCGATTTTTGCCATACCCATAACATAATACACCACCTACGCCGCGCCGTTATGTTGCCACCATTTAATCGTAATCGCATGTTCGATTAGACAGTAATTTTTAAAAGTCTCGGCATTCAACAGTCTTCATATTATGAAGCAATCAGTGCGTAGACCGGATAGGCGAAAACAAATTTTGCAAAAAAAGTCGCCGAATAAGCGCACGAGCGGGATAAGTGGCCGGATAAACCCTCATAATATAAGCAATTAGGCATTATTTTATATACTCTAGAGTCTAGAGTGTCATATATAGTCTATAATATACTTAAAAATTGTATAATATGGACTTTATATATGGATACAATGCAATTTGAAGACATTAACTTTATCTAGAGGCCAAATTATGAACTTGAATTTTTTTGGCGTAATTTGCAATTGCATATTAATTTTGACTAAATTTTTTTTTATGTTTGTGTATGTTCCAAAAATCGAACTTACAGATTAGGCTTCTAATCTGTTAGTCTAGATTAGGGAAATAACAACTCAACCAAAAAATTATGANAAAAATACCGTTTTTTATTCACATTATGAAAATTATTATCAAGTAATTTTTTTTTCAAATCCGTCTTTTTATTATTATATCCGACATATTATGTAGAGAGCAGGATGTTTCAACGGTGATACTTCATGAAGCTTCAGTCTGTTAAACAGACTCTGTTTGTATCAAAAGGAACTTTAACAGGTATGATTAGGTAAAACTCCTGGGAATTTCAGAGAAAAAAAGTTCAGAGAAAAAGTAAACTTTCAGTTTTTTCTTTGTTTGGATAGGCGCTCAACTCTCATATTGAGATATGGTGTAGAGCGCAAACAACAACCCTAACAGTCATGCGCATCTGGGGTAGCTAGCTACCCAATTTGCTCTAGCGCGCCAAACAATGAACGGATTTTTAACCTTAACCCTCGTCCTCCACGGACCCAAACGTAAAAACAATTTTCTAATAATTTATTCCTGTTATAACATGTTAATTTTCGCCACTTACCGAATGGTTATGTGTTCAACAATCAGCGAAAAATTTAACTTAAATAAGATTTGATTTTAAGATTAAGCGATAACATTAAATTAAACAATTCGTAAGTTATATAAGTTATATGTCTTTTTCGGCCTTGACATTATAACAATCCTCTAGTTTTAATTAATATCGTTCGTTAATGCACAAGCTAAGAAATGATTAATCTCTCGTATCGGCTAATTCCACCAAATTGTTTTTACCATTACACAAAAGTTGATTGAATTTAAATTGTGAGAGCCTTATACAAAAATCGTCTTTTTAATTCGCATATTTTTTTATCCATGATCTTACAATCATTCACCCTGTAGTAAGAACGGCGCTGGGGTCTGTAATTGAATTACAAGCCACGTCTATTGGCTCATGATTTTTATAGCCTCCTATTGGCTAGCCTCCTATTGGCTCCTATTGGCTAGCCTCCTATTGGCTAGCGTCCTTAAGCCACGCCTTAAGCCACGCAAATGACTCACCGCGTGGCTTGTAATAATTATTACCGTTCGTCTCTCACAAACCGTGATTGTGACTTCAATAATCGGCGCGGGGACGGACGCGAGGCGTTTTAATAATTCTAGCGTCTTCGATTTTTTGCACTGAAATAACCGTTTTAATAAGCCGATTATTTGGGTTCAAAAATATTATGAATTTGACTTCTAGAAAAGTGTGAAAACAATTTAGGATGAGTCCGTCATGTTTGTACATAACATGCCGCGTCATGTTGTGTACAAACTGAACCCGAAAACCAGTAAAGTATACTTTTGTTTCAAAGATCCGATCAAAATTTGAATAAGTAAAATTGCTTGAACAATTTTTTAAAAGTTGATAACGTTTACTGGATTCTTTATATCTAACTTGTGTATGACGGTCATGTTGCGAAAACTCGTCAGACATAATTTGGTTGCAATTTTTTCTTTCATCAAATTTCAAGATTGCAAACTTGGACGATTTCACTATTTTCAAGGTTTTTCTCAAGATATTTTTCTTAATAGATCAATAACTCAAAAAAGACTTAGACGTTTTTTGCGTGTTTTTATTACAAATTTTTCACCACAAGAATGAAATCAATATTACCAACAGTGTTTCTGGAATTCAAGCGTCAAGTTTCCGTTTTTGTCAAGTTCAAGTGTCAATACGCGATCGGTGTTGAGAACTATGTCACCAAATAATTTCATGAGATGCCGGAAGCTGTGTTTCATTTAAACAGAGGAAAAACAATTCAATCCCTTCAAAATAACGTGCTAAAACGTTTTAATCGGACCTCGAGATTTCATACAATACGACAGACCTCTCTTTAATACCATAAGGGGAAATGTTCATCTTTTAAATATCGTACATTCCTTGATTCCATAACGGCCGTTTTCGGTTCTCGAAAAAGCGGCCGTTATGGGGTAAACGGCAGTTATAGAGTTAGGCCCCTCATGGGGTTAATTTGGGAAAAAATTTGAAATAAAATGGCGTATTTAATTTTACGACTTTTTCGTAATGATTTATGTGCCAGTCTTGTTTTACATGGTTAATTTCTGACACTTGCAATGAAATGCCAAAATTAAAAAAAAATGGAGTTCTAGAAATCTGTTTTAATTTAAAAATCGAGAAGCTTATAAAAAAAATTATTTCTTGTTTATTTGTTTTCAAGCTCTGACCTTATAATCATACACCATATGATAATTATTAAAATTCGTCACTCACAAACCGTGATTTCAATAAGCGGCGCGGGGACGTACGCGAGGCGTTTAATAATTCTAGCGTGTTCTATTTTTTTTCTTCGTGATTGTGAAGCGGACATGAAGCTAGATGTCAGTAGCGCGGCTCAAATACGCCTTAACCAATGTGTTACAAACTGATAATATTNTATTGAATAAATTATAAAAAACAAATTCAGAAAAAAACACAAAATAATATCAGATTTTTGGGAAATTACATGGATGTTTTTTTTCATTTTGGAATTTGAACGTATTTTTTGAACGTTATTTTTTTCTAGAATTCCGTCCATAATGAACCTGATTGTACTTCATAATTGTAGTAGAACCTTAACCAGCTCATAAAACAAATGAAACTAATATTAAAATCTAGTTTTCCAGTTTTCGGGTTTTATTTGTACACAACGGTAGTGACCCGTCCTTAATGCGGTTATTTTAGTTCACCAAAATGTTAGTTCTAGAAAGTTGTTTAAAAATTTTAGTTCTAGAACATTGTTTAAAAATTTGAGCTCTAGAAAGTTCTTTGAATTTAAATTGCGAGAACCCTATACAATTTTTTTTTGTTCAATCTATGACGTTACAATCATACACCATGTGATAATTATTAAAATTCGTCACTCAAAAACCGTGATTGTGACTTCAATAAGCGGCGCGGGGACGTACGCGAGGCGTTTAATAATTCTAGCGTGTTCTATTTTTTTTTTCTTCGTGATTGTGAAGCGGACATGAAGCTAGATGTCAGTAGCGCGGCTCAAATACGCCTTAACCAATGTGTTACAAACTGATAATATTTCAATTTCGCTTATAAAAAATATGTTTTAATAATATTAGGGTAATTTCTGTAATTTTATTTCTTTTTTATATCAATAGATTTCTGTTTTTATTTTGTAAAGCTGATATTAATATTTTTTTGAAAAATAAGAAAGTACAATATGAGCCTACTTTTACTGTATTTTGGGTACCTGCCTGGAGTGATTGAGAGTTTTAACCTTGGCCAGTCTGGACCCACATCAACGGTACGTTAGAGAAAATTTACAAAATTTTATGTGCGGCAAAATTAACCAGTTCTAAATCTACGTTATTTTTTATCGGCTGTTCGAAAATACGGCAGCTTTTTAAACGTATCTAAGAACTTGAGTTCAGAAAAAAGTTTTAAGGAAGAAAAAATTTAACCAAGCAAAAAATGATTTTTTAAACCCAGAAAAATAATTTTTTTTTGCAAATTAACTTAACGTAACTGTCTATTGAGTTGAAATAAGATTTATTATTATTGTCATAAAAAGTTTTTTTAAGTGATTCTTTTTTTTTCGTACACAGCGTCCATTATGAAAAGACAGCGTTTGTATTTTAGTTTTTTCTAGATTTGTCTAAATCGATTCATAAATTCATACCTAATATACAGAAAAATAAATTGCGCGTCTTGTAATAAAAATGTAGTGATGAGACCAAATTTTATTGCGAGCGTTGCGTAGTACTATTTTTTTGCCGTATAAGGACCAAATTTTAATACATATTTCAAATTTTAATACTATTTCAGTGTTCCATACAGTATGAAATATTCGCAAAAATTCCTAACAAATTCTCATTATTTTCAATTTTTTTTCCTCTCAGTTTTTGATTTTAAAAAGATTTTTATTTTTATTAATTATTTAATTTATTTTTTTTATGTTCATGTTATTTTTTTTATTTTGGTTAATAACAGAAGCATTATAGCACATAGATTTATGACTTGTTAAACATTTTAACTTAAAATACCCCATATAACCCGTTATCTTAACGACATTCTCTTATGTTAACACTTTTTGGGATTTGATAAATTTCGATTTCAAATGATTTAACCAAACGCCCTGCCCAATTATGTTAACCAGATTCCATTATGTTAACAGTTTGTGAAGTTTGATGGTGTTGACATAACGGGTTATGTGGTGTACATAAAAAACGGAAATCTGGTTTATTAGTTGTGACCAACAAAGATCTAACAGTGATTAGTCTATAGTAATCTAACGAAGTAAAGCTGTCTCGAAATTTTCTAAAGTATGAAATTGGATTATTAAAACGTCTTACGCGTAACTTAGAATATCGATCCAGTAATAATTAATTGTATTGGGGTTGTTGCCAAAATGCCTCTCACACTACCTGAACATGCTCCGTGGAACTCTTGCGGATTTTTAACGGTAGTAATTGATAAACAATCTTGGTTGCTAAAATTCGAACAAAAATTGTGATCAATAAGTCATATACACGCCCTGCGTCATTATGTTGCCAAAGTATTTATAAAACGGCAGCAAAAATTAGCCGAAATCAAAAGTTTACTAATAAGGAGAATTTACGATGAAAATGGTGCTCAATGTGGCAGTTGGCCAATTGACAGAGAAAAAGAATCTCTTCGGTCATGGCCGGCCAATCAACGTGCTCGAAGAAGATCTCCGTCGATTGTTCATCACTTTTTTTGTTAAGCGTTGGCCTAAGGTCGTAGTTTTCTATTTCGTTTATTGAGCACCATTTTCATGGCCATTCTCTTTACTGGTCATTTCTTGCAATAAATGGCCTTTTTAGCATAAATTAGGAAACAATTTTTTTATGCTGTAAAGATAATTTGGGATAAGAAACGTGATTTTGACCTGTTATTTTCTATTGGACTTTCATTAAAGGCATATGAACCGACTACGAAAACCCGACCGGTAATAACTCTTCTCAATTTCGAGTTATCAACGAAATAAATGAAAACAATGCCACATAGTACGGTCGGTAATTCGGGAGTTAACCCCAGAAAAAATGGTAAATGGAAATTTTGTGAATGTCACTCCAAGAAATTGGGAATGCATTGGTTCGGTTCATTTGGTTTAGCGATATCGAACCGGTAATTTGCCATTTTCCTGTCAAATAATCGACAGAGAATTCACAAAGAAAACCTCAAATCCTTTATTTTTATTAATTAAATAAAATTATATATTTAAATGAAATTTTGTCCTGGAAATTCACCATAGTCGGTAAACTATACTTTTTAGAAAAAAAGTTTGCTCGATTACGTCATTTTTATCCGACAACGGCACAGGGCGTAGGCCAAATCTCTTGAAAACTTGAGTCCATAATTAGAGGAATCAGATAACCGCGCAGGTCGTGTATTTGCAAAAAAATATACTAAGTTAAATTTAAATAATTTCGTCTAATTCGTTAAAAAAAATTACTGAAAAACGACATCTGTTGCTTTTATCAAATACTGTCTTTTTTGTTGAGTAACTGAAAATGATAAGTAATAAACTGAATTAAACTACACCGGTGAGTGGTTAAGTAGGATACTCGGATTCAGAATAATCGATCTTATACTTTATCCCACATATATCGCGAGAATCTGCTACATCATAAAAATCGGTTTACTTTTTTACTAGTTTAAAAAACGCGATGCCGGGTTAAAACATATTTTTTTCATTCCAAAAATATGTCAAAAATTCCAAAATGTGTCTGAAATAACGTGTAAAAATATGAAAAAATTTGGGGAAAATGTACCTTAACTCCTACCGCTTCCAAATGGTATATAATCCGTGAGGTGACAAATGTGCAAGTTTGCATAAAACTTCTGTTTAATATTTCATATTTTTTGCCATAGCGTATGACTCATAGGGTTTGACTAGACTCGATTTTCGACTAAGCCCGGTTTACTTGCATTTTCGGTCGATTTTGGGCGTTTTAAGAAAATTTGCACACTTGTCCGTCTTAAAGTAAAAATATCTTTAAAAAGTGTGATTTTTTTAATGAAAATATGAGAAACGTGTCAAATCATTGGTTAAAATATTGATGCGCAAAATTGTCTCAGAAAATGTGTTTTAGGAAAGATCTGCTAAAAAATATGGAAAAAATTTCATGAAAGTGCATCTAAAATAAACGAGTGTGTTCAACAATTGGTGTTAAAACTTGATTATAAATTTAACTGTACAGAGTAGGGCAGCAAAATCGGTATTATTTTTTCATCGAAATGGAGTACTTGGATGCACATGTTAACATTTACATCTACGGTACATGATGTTCCCGTTAATTTCAGTAGGAAGTCCAAAGGAATAAAAAAACAGCCGAAATATTCTAGAGTTAGAAAACATGTGTTAGGAAAAGGATGACACTCAGTACACGTTTGTTACAACTTGTACTCTAGTCTAAACTACACAGGATGGGCAGTTAAACAAGCACACTATGAACATGGAGAAATACGAAAAAGGAAAACGCGGAAAAATTTTTCCGTTTCCGGATTTCGGCCTTTCCGGGTTTCTCTCAACATCAAAAGTCCGAAACGTGGGAAACTGAAAAAGGAGAAAATTTTCTCAGCTTTTTTATACAGAGGGTGCGCAGTTATCTTGCGAACTTGGTCCTCGAAAAGTGGCAAGATAACTGCTCAATGCGTAGGCGAAAACGATGAAAACCCCCAAAAAATACGTGATTTCGCAAGATAACGGCACGATCGTATTTTTCTAGAACTTTTCGCGAGACAAGAGCACGAGCGGGAAATTGTGCAATACCAAAGTCTTTTTATCCAATGAGAGATAAGCGTACGAGCGGCAATTTTTGCAAGAGAACTGCCCGCAAGATACCTGCGCACCCTGTGTACAACCTTTTCAGTTCCATATTTTTTCTATCGTGAATCAGACGTTTGTACACCCCCTACGCTGTTATCTTGCAACTATCGCATGAAAAAAATCCGCAAGATAACGGAGCGAACGGGGACATCTGCAAGATAACAGCGCAGGGCGTAACACATAAAGATAGGGATTCCTGGAAAATTGGCCGAAAAAATCTGCAATATAACGGAGTGAACGGGAAAATCTGCAAGATAATGGGTGGCAAGATAACAGCGCAGGGGGTGTAGTTATTTTGTGAATTTCGGCTTTTTTCAGATTTTTGTATTCGCCAAAATTAGATGTGATGTGAGGAAATTTTTTAGAGTTAACGATTTTCAGAGCAAATTTTTGATGAGAGCAAAGTTTTGTGAATAAATGAAGAAAATTACACACGTGTTACAAATTACCGTTTAACCCTATAAGAACAGAATTTTTTCATTTACCTAGCCAACATTTTCGGACAACACAGACAGCTCTGAATTGTTGCTAATTTTTACGTTTTAAGTGTCACACTTGCTTCCTAATTGACCAAGAATGTCGCAAATTGGTAACATATTACACAATGTACCAATATAAACCAAGTTTTTAGGTCTTGCTTATAAATTTGGATTTGTTTGTAGTTCGTTGATTTTCTGTACCTCGTCAAATGCTCTCTGGCGTCGTAACTAGTTAATAATTGATGAACTTGAAAGCTTAGTAAGAAAATGCGTAAAAATGCAGTTTCGCAAAAGTCTGTAGCGAGTTTTAGAATTTTTCGAAAGAACTCTTTTTGTAAGTAGAAGAAAAATGGTCGCGAGAACCCCTTGAACCCCTTGAAGGCTTTTTGGCACTTTCAAAAAACTCTATAACTCCCTGATCAGGCCTGAAGACATTTACAAACCATCTTTTTGCCACATTTTCTTAGTAAAGTTTCCAGCCTTAAAAGTTGGTCAAAACATTTTTTCGCAAAAATGTCCGATTCATACAAGTCTAAGATCAGTCGGTGCCAATTTGATCAACAGTCAGCTGTCACTATAAGCTAAATAACCAGTATGTTACAAGTCGACAAGTAATTTTTGGCCCTCATTTGCATTAGTAGTTGTTTCTAATGTTCTTTGGCTGCATATAGCAACACAACAACTAATGCGAATCAGCGTGACACGCAGGTCATATAATAGGCTATAATACGATATCGCGATGTATCGGGTCTCAAATAGGGATATTGGAAATACGCTATAAAAG
>SCLG01000174.1:267026-278314 GCA_004367875.1 Oikopleura albicans | reverse complement strand
GATATTTCTCCTTTGTGCGGCACTTAAGAAGGGGAGGACTGTAATACAAAAATATTTTAAAAGAAGGAACTCGCCTTTCGGCGCGCTCAAAAAAGACCAATGGCAGGCCACATATAGGTCTCAGACGCGCTCTCAAGCAACGTTACCAAAAAGTGGTAACGTTATTTATTTTTTTCGCGTTTGTAAATCACTACGATATAAGGCCACAAAAACAGAACGGGCCAATGGAGCCGATTAATTAAAAAAATATATTTCAATAAAATAGTACAGCTCAAAAAACAAGTTCAAAAATGTGGAAAAAGAACTCCCGAAGAGTCTGTACGACTTTTAGAATTTTGTGAAGGCCAAAAAATGGTTTAAACCGTACGGTACTACTCAGCGTTTTGCATGAATTTACGCCGGTTTTTCTTTAGCATTTTCTAGATAGCCAAAGTTGACGTGCGGAAAAACTCGAATATCGCCATCTAGAAAATGCGGGATAAAAGATGGCGGAAATTCATGTAGAACGCCGAGTAGAAATTTTGCTTGGACGGCGTTCTTTTCGAAAAACGTTCTTTTCTCTTAGGGAAAATCCACGCGGTGTCCTAATTCTTTAGCAAGATATGATATGTTGTTCACAGCCATCTCTATCTGCTTAGTGGACTGGGACACCGCGTGGATTTTGCTACAAAAAGACTAGACTCAAGTGTAGAGCTCTATGATTAGCCAATGCCTCGAAATTCGTCGTTTTTTCCTGAACTCTAGCAAAATACTGAAGATAAAAAAAAAACTCGGATAAAGGGTAAAATCGGGTAATTTTCACTGNGCGTTTGAAAATCACTACGATACAAGGCCAAAAAAAAGAGCGGGCCAATGGGGCCAATTAATTTAAAAAAATATATTTCAATAAAATACTACAGCTAAAAAAACAAGTTGAAAAATGTGGAAAAAGAACTCCCGAAGAGTCTGTACGAGTTTTACAATTTTGTGAAGGCCAACAAATGGTTTAAACCGTACGATACTACTCAGCGTTTTACATGAATTTCCGCCTGTTTTTCTTTAGTATTTTCTAGTTAGCCAAACTTGACGTGCGGAAAAACTCGAATATTGCCATCTAGAAAATGCGGGATAAAAGATGGCGGAAATTCATGTAAGACGCCGAGTAGAAATTTTTCTTGGACGGCGTTCTTTTCGAAAAACGTTCTCTTCTCTTAGAGAAAATCCACGCGGTGTCCCAATTCTTTAGCAAGATATGATATCTTGTTCAAAGCCATCTCTATTTGCTTAGTGTACTGGGACACCGCGTGGATTTTGCTACAAAAAGACTAGACTCAAGTGTAGAGCTCTATGATTAGCCAATGCCTCGAAATTCGTCGTTTTTTCCTGAACTCTAGCAAAATACTGAAGATAAAAAAAAAAATAAAACTCGGATAAAGGGTAAAATCGGGTAATTTTCACTGGTAGGGTATTGAAGGGTACAATTTTTTTTTGGTCGGATAAATTCGGGTACTAATTTTTTAGTACCCTTTTTTTTCAGTGAATGGTAGGGTACAAAAAAGTCAATTCCTGCCGACCTCTGATGGTCCATAAGTGACTGTGAGTTTTCCTGACAACTTAAAAGTGATAAGAAAGTTAAATTTGTCCCCCAAACTTTGCATAAGAATAGGTCGATGATGAAAGTGACAGACTGTGTCAATTTTAAATGTGTCAATTTAAGATGGCGCCACCGTTTGCTGATCACCTAATCACAATGACACGTCTGTCGATGAACACTTTAAGAAATTTTTTGGTCGCCGTTTAGTCGCTTTTAGTGTTTAGGGGATAGCCAGTGATTAATCAAAATCATCCGATAAAATTACCCGAGGTATTCTAATGTTAAACGTTTGTGATGTTTTCCTAAGTGTATGATGAAAGCGAATATAATTAGTGATTTATGCCGGCGATTCATCTACATGTTTGATTTTGTTTTTCACCTCATACAAAATATGAAATCAGAAAAAACCCAAAACTGAAAATGGCGGAGGTGGTCGCGGGTAGGGATCGAAAAAACGTGTGATGTTGGGGAAAAACTACTAACGCTCACAAAATCACGTAAATCGCAAAATTACAAACGTTTTAATCACAATCGCGCAAAATACACGCTGTGACTGGCAAAAACGGTGAAAATCACGAGAAATGTGATTTTGGTGTGATTGGGTAATCTCCAATCACAATCACGCAAAAATCACGCTAAAGTCACAAAAATCTCATTTCATTTTTTTACTAGGATACAAAAATAAAGAAATGTTTCAGTTAAATTGACCCGTTTTGACCCGTCATTGTTTAAATGCCTAATTTCGCCTTTTGAGAGCTATCGCGATAATAAGATTTTTTTCTTCACAGTTTTCAATTCCTGGTCGCGGGTTTCATAATCGGTATAACACATCCTTTGTAAATGTTCAAAAAAGGAAAAAATATTTTCGTATTTTTATTTTCACCTTTTTTGTACATAATAATACCTTGAAACGTTTTTTGACATATAATCAAATAGGTCATTGGGTTTTTAATTTCATGTTCTGACAAAAAATTTAATTATTTTCAAATCACCTATTCGGTGTTATTTCGTCTTGTGTTTCCGCCAGCGGAATGATGTCTATGCTCGAAAAAAAGTTACATTTTCTATAAAAAAACACGTGTTAAAAACGTTTCTAATCATTTTGGAGTCCACAATTTGGACGGTCTGGATTTCAGCTACGATAACACATTTTTTCACATAAATATATTACGTGGTTTGATTTCATTGGAAGTGATAACTGAGCGTCGATTCATAGGAATTTCAGACTTACAAATAAGATACACCACCTACCTGCTTAAAAGAACACCAAAATGAGACAAAAAACTGTTACTTTAAGCGAAAATTGTTACTTTACGCGAAAATTGTTACTTTAAGCAACATTACTTTACGCAGGTAGGTGGTGTAGCTACATGTAGTGTAGTCCAGAGTTTCCAGAGAGTGACAGATTTTGTACCCTTGTCCGCGGACAAGGGTAAACAAGGGTAACTTTCAATGGTAGGGTATGGAAGGGTACACTTTTTACGCCACTCGGTAACCTACGCACTTCGCCACTTTCTTTTAAAACGTCTTCGACTTTCCAATTGGGTCCGAAACAATAACGGTGACACAAATAACAATTTTAACACATCTTAAACACATCTTTTTTATGAAATTTTGGGATATTGGAACAAAAGGCGCATTTTGTTGTGAAGCCAAAACAAAAATGAATTGTAGACCAAATGAAGAAATTTTCGCCAATTTTTTTTTTTGTTTTTTTAAACGTCATAAATACGATGTTTATCCGAAAATTAACAGCAAAAATAAACATACTGAAGCATCATCGATACGGTCTCAATCTTGTATTTGTTATTCTTTCAAATCTGAGTTTTCTGACGAGACGTTTCATTTGTTTGTTTGTTTGCTGTTAATAATCATGTGGTCGATTTTCAATGCTTAAATTTTTCGGAACGTACGTACTGTAACCTCCTTAAGTGAAGATAAGATTAGTGCTGAAGTATAATTAAGCACTTACAGTACCCATCATCGAGTAGCAAACTTAAGTGACAATTATCAATGTTTAATTTTATTCACAGCTATAAAAGTAGAAAATGATTAAAGTTTATGGAAAAAAATAAGAGTTAAAAAAATAATGGGTAAAAGAAAAATTTGATACGATTATAGAAATTTTAAATACAGAAACTCCTCTTAATGTAAGCTTTTGTGTATGTGAGTAAGGTAGGAAAGGGAAAGGCGAGTACGGGGATCGAACTCGGGACCTCTTTCACCCGGGGCAAGTGCTCTATCATTGAGCTGACTCATAAATCTAAACTCTGTTGAATGTTTGCTAAAAAAGTTAATAAAAGTATTATTTAATTTGAGATAAGCTGATGTTTAACATAAACTCAAACACTTTTACGTTGGGCTTGGGCTATGATTGACGCGGTTATGCGTTAGAATGATATATACTCGGCGTTTTACATGAATTTTCGCCGTCTTTTCTCCCGCATTTTCTAGATGGCCTTATTCGAGTTTTTTGACGTACGGAAAAAACTCGAGTTTGGCTTGCTAGAAAATACGAAATAAAAACGGCGGTAATTCATCTAAAACGCTGAGTAGAAACGGTATGGTTAATGAATGATTTTATAGATATTTCAACCCGAACTAGACAAGTTATGATACATTTTATGCAGTTAAATGGCAAGTTCTGCCACCGGTCAACTGTCTTGTTTATTCAAATTATGATTAAAACTTATGTTACACCCATTGCGCCGTTATCTTGCAAGTTGCATTTTAAAATAATCCGTACGGTAATTAAATAAATAAGCAAAACTACAAGATAACGGGTAACAGCATTAAAGCGGCCAATTTCTAATATTGAAATTTCTCTTGAGATTTTTTTTTTATTTTGTTCTTAAACTTTTTGTTCAGGAGTATCAAAATGGGGAGCCGACTTGTGGTCGTCCACGATTTTATCACAAATGGAATTTGTTCTTTGAGCTGCCCGATGAAAGGTAAGAATATCATGTTTGTGGTCGGAATAAAACGACTGAATACCGCAAGTTGAACTTAAAGTACTAAAACTTGACTTGACCGCAGATATCTATCTTAAAAGTCTGGGAAATTTGACCCATTAGGACTCCTTATTTAGGAGGCTCGAGCAAAACTTTTTTTAAGGGGAAAAATTTGCTCGAACGTCTCAATTTTGACGAACATTAAAATTATGATTTTTATAATCGTTTGAGACAGTCTTGCAGTCTTGAGTCTCAGAAGTTGATCTGGAAAATGTGATGGCTGAAATGGGAATTGAACCCAACAGCTCGAACTGCCGATAACAAGGTTTGTTTAGCGCACAAGGTTGTTTATAAAATTGTGGTACATGAAATCTCTTTAATGTGATTTTTTGAGTCGGAGAGATTGACTTAAATAGTATAAAATACGTTGATTATGTATTGACTGAAAATACTTGGATGCCAAGCGCCATTTACAAATATCGAAAAATAGAAGAACACTGAGAAGTTGTTTGTTAATCGTTAGTTCGAGGGCGCGGGATCGATTCCCACTTCAGTTAACAGATTTTAAAGATTAACCTGCCGCTTTGAACACAACTGGTTTGTCATCAATTCCGAACAAATGTTGATTTTTTTTTTATTTATTACTCTAAAAACACCCTAAACTATCAGTGCTTAGTTAGCACCGTTCGCTATTACATTGTATGTTAAAAAATTATTTATATTTTTTTTACGTTTTTAACAGTATAGCTAATAACGTGATCAATTAGCCTTATCAGAAGGACAATAAACATAGTGAAATTTTTACAGCCAAATCCGACTCTAAATCAACTTGAAATATGTAGTACACTGTACATGAACTTTTTAATCGTTTCGTCTGTACCGTCAATTTTCGTGACTGGCGATTATCGTCAGATTGAAAATTTACATAACCTAATCCAACAAAAAAAGTTACCCTACGGGAGCACAACCTTAAAACGGATAAAAATTCAACGCAAGCGAGAAAAGGCGCTAATCAGAACAAATGAAGCAAAAAAAAAAAGTAACAAATATGCACGAGACAACCACGTTGTATTCCGCAAAAACAAAAAAAGGCTCCATAAATAAAAAATGCAATAAAATTAATTTCAAAGTGGGTCCAAACAAGCGCTTATATCAATTATGCACTCGCATGTGAATTACAGAGTATACTTGAGTTCTTTTTTTGTTGTCTGTTTTGTTCGCTGCACTTTTGCCAACATGTTAGCCGCGACATGCTGTATTATTTGGATAATCATGAAGTGGTTGGAAATGGGATGTTGTTTCATAAATGGACTTATTAATTTATCAAACTGATTCAACTCCAAACTTACAATCAGCTTTGCGTTTATTATTCCGCAAGAATTTTGACACATTTTTATATACATGTATGTAAATCGGATGTGCTCTCACACAAAAATAAAACAATAAAGCGCAGTGCGTAGGCGATGGAACATTAGGGTTCATCTCCAAATTTCCCATGAACTTCTGGGGAATTTTAAAAGCCTAAGAGCAGAAGAATATTGTTGAAGGGGTCCACAAATTTTTGGCGACTTCCCATAGGGGACAGCCTGTCCATAACAGCGCGTAGGCGGAGAGGCCTTATTTAAAAAAACTCCAAATTAAAGAGCTTGAAAATTTAGAAATATTCAAAAAATGTATGTGGCCGGAGCTAGAACTGGATACCCGGATATAAAACTGCTTGATAATTTTTGACCTATTTAGCTTTTTGACACTTTCAAAAAAATTCTAGATCGCTCCACAAACATTTCTGGAATCACGCTTTATACTGGTTGAGTTTCATGAAAATCGGCCGAACGCTTCTAGATTGTTTATTAATTTCTTCGATTGATTTAAGCGACACAAGTAAGAGGCATCATGACAAATCAACCGAAGAAATTTACAAACAGTCCAGAAACGCTCGGCCGATTTTCATGAAACTCAACCGGTACCACATTTTTGGTTAAATTTTTGAGCTCTACAACTTGGCAAGGACAGTTTTTATTCAAAAACCTTTTTAATTTGCGTATAAAATATTTAGTTTGGAATACTCGTTAAATTTCCTAATGTTATTGTATCATGCGTTACGACCTGCGAGCGTAATTACATTTTTTCTTTCGAGTTAAAACTTTACTTATACTACATTTCTGATATATCCTGGTTAATTACGCATTTTCGCATAGCTGGCTTAACTCTTGGATGCCGCTCTGGCCTCGAATATACTACAAAGGCTCTCCATTTTTAATATGAATTGAATGTTAACTGGAATTTATTTACAGTTTGGACAAGGGGCAACATGACTGTTTGAGGTTGATTAGACGGGAAATGTGTGTTCCGTCATTTTGTATTGGGCTAACTATCAAATTTGTGGTGTATTTGATTAGTAAACATGCGCTAAAATGCACAATAACTATTGCCTAGTACAGTATTTGTTGACAGTTTAAACCTGCTCACCCTAAACCCTTGAGTCGTTTGACTGATTAGCAACTCATATCGTTTTTGGAACATGCTTATTATTAACCGAACTCAAGCACGCTTTTAATTTTTAAACTAATTTAATTTCCCACTACAGTGTTTCATAAAAAAATATCGTTGAACTACATAAAACACTATAGGTGTTTTTATTAGAAGTTTATGCTCGAGTTGGACGGAAATTCTTAGTTCCTCCAACAATGATGTTTGTCCAAACAAGGATACATTAACCTTATTGCATTACCTGTTAATGTTAATTGCTCTTAGTCGGAAGGGTCCCTTTGATGTGGCGGCATCCCCATCTTTTCGTTCGGAACCAATTTTCAGAAAAAATTTTAGTGCATATGTAATAGGGTAAAATGGCCTCCAGGTTCTGGTAGTTTCAATAAAATGATTTCACAGATTGTGAGCAAACCTAGTTGCGTTATTCAACTTTGAGCAAATTTTGCTCATTTGTCCCCCTGGCAGTTAAGGGGATTACTCTATGTTGGTAAAATCTCTAATTGACAAAATATCATTGTACTTCTAGAATACAAAAAAAATTTTATTTGTCACACTTTCAATCTCACGAAATCACCATTCATTCAATTCGGTTCTACAGGTTTAGCCTCATGAATATCGGCTGAGCGTTTCTAGATTGTTTCTCAATTTTTTTTGTTGTTTGACAAATCACTGTTTGACAAGAAACTGATAAACAATCTAGAAATGCTCAGCCAATTTTCATGAGGCTAAACCAGTACGAAATAAAAGAGATGGAACATATTTTCTTATTCAAGTTTTGCTTTACTGTCCGCAGTTTTATCCGTAGTTTTATGTAGTAGTTATGTGTAGTTTTGCGTCCTGAGTTCAGCCGTTTTAAAAATACACCACCTACCAACGTAAGTTAACACCACGTAAGTTAACAAAATTCATGTAAGTTAACAAAATTCACGTAAGTTAACACCATTTTTTTCCTAAAGTTTTGTTAACTTACGTAGGTAGGTGGTGTAATGAAAAATCAGCATGTTTTTGCGTACTTTTCTAGAATTTGAAAAAAATCGTTCAAATTTCACATTTCATCATTTTTAGAACGTCTTGGATGTATTCGGCTATTATTTGAGTCTTAACTCTCAGCCGTTTCCACGTTAGTTCACAATGGCCAAGTAAATATATCATCTAGATAGGCACTTTTCAAAAAGCACTGTGCGTTGTTGAGTCGTGACTGATTAGTTGGACATATCGCTTTTTTTCAACATGCTATGAACCATGTTCAAGCACATTTTTTTTTTCTATCTTAGAATCAACGTCTTAAGAGCATATAGCTGGACATCTCCTTTAAGTGGTCTCGTTCCAATTTGTCCCAGTTGGAGAAACAATAGCACTAATTTGAACGAACATCGTTTTCGCTTTTTTTTCGTTGGGAGATTTGACAAGCTAATTGGTCAGTGAAATTTGTCATGGGTTCGAGAATAGACGCGTTGTCTCCCGCTTTATGTAATTAATAATCGTGGAACGTTGGCGGCTGTTTGTCATCATCGGGTTTGAAGTGAAAAGTTGAGGTCTAAAAGGACCTAATTAAGGAGAAAACAGCGACTATTAGGGTTTCCGGCGTGATACACAAGTAAATAATTATTAACCCGTAAAAACAACAGAATTAACTTGTAGATTTCATAAAAATCTACAACCCCATAACCACTTATCTTAACAACTGTATTTTGGGTAGTTTCGCGACCACCAGGTTTCGCGCTCAAATGGTCGCGAATCGTTGTTCAAAATTTGGTTTCGCGCTCAAATGGTCGCGAAATACCGTTTTGGGTTAGGTTTCGCGATCACTATTTTAGGTGAAAAAAAATGGTTGCGAAACGTTGTCTGAAACATCATTTCGCGACCATTTGGTCACGAAACCAAAATTCGAACAATAATTCGCGACCAACTGTGTGGTCGCGGAAGTACTCATAAATGTACCCTTGAAACGGAAATATGGAACATTATTTATTGATGATTCATAATTAACTGACAATGAATCACTAATTTATAATTGTATGTTGATTTATAGTGTTTCCAAATAGATTTTTGTCTTAACTCTCAGGGAGAAGGAGTTTTTGGGAACCCGTAGGGGGGAAATGTGTGTAAATCAACACGCATTTAAAAAATTCACAATAATTCGCAATAGTTCAAAAAAAACTAGTAAAGCCAAGTTGTAGAGCTCGTCAAACTACGTCGATCTGATTATTCAGAAATTGATTTGGGACACCAGGGCCCCCTAGGGGGTACCCCAACCCAACGCAAACGCCAAATTTTGAAATTACCCCAACGCCAACGCNGGGGGGTCAGCAATACCCGTTTTGCCCTACGGGGCCTCCATAAGTCTTAAATCGACGAAAAAAGCAAGTTCGTCTATTTACACGCACTTCCCCTTTGGAGTTAAATTTGTCAATTATTTATGATTTATTATTCAGGAAGTCAATAGTTCAAAAATCGTTTTTCAACTACCGTCAGGACCAGGGTTTCAGATTTTCTGCTGAGTGTTGAACCCGCCGTCGACGCGTTGAGGTTTTGTTGTTGTCCACATCACCGAATTCGTCAATTGGTTAGGTAATGCTGTCCCAAGTCAGCGACAGGGTAATTAGGGGTTCACGAAGCAACGAATAATAAAAGTGGCAAACACTCAATAGAAGAACGTTTATGTCAAATATGACAGGCAATTATCCGCTCGTTCTCTGATTTAAAGAAATTCAACATGAATATACTTAATCTTCTCATCGTCAGTTTTGTGCCCGAGTCAAACATCCGGCAATGGTCGAAACTGATACGTTTAAAATAAAAATCAGCGAAAAGTTAGAGCTAAAATCAATACAAGGAGGAATTATCAAAAAATCAGATGAACGTTCATCTCAGACGAATTTTGCCAATTAAGGCAAAATTTTCCTTTCTTGGTGCAACTTTTGGCAAAATTCATTTGAGATAATGTTTTTTTGCGTTCCGGAATGAAATTTGAAAAAGTATATTATACACCACCTATCTACAAAACGGGAGAAAAGGTGTTAACTTCCAGTAAACTTGTTAACTTTAGTACAATGCGTCAACTAAAAGTAGAAAAGAGGACGCAAACGGACTGTTAACTTTCAAGAATTTTGTTAACTTCCGGGTATTCGTTAACTGTAGGTGTGTTAACTTTCAAGAATTTTGTTAACTTCCGGGTATTCGTTAACTGTAGGTGTGTTAACTTTCGTAGACAGGCCGCCTGTCACAGGCGGCGCGTGTGTCAAAAATGAAAAGTTGCTTTTCATTATAGAAACTAAATTAGTTTTAATTCGTATTATACACAGGGTGCGCCGTTATGTTTCAAAAAAAAAAATTCGAAAAATAGTGAAACATAATGGCCCGAGCGGGAAAAAGGGAAACATAACAGCGTAGGGCTTAACATATTAGGGGAAAATATTTTCTCAAAAAAGTGACACATAACAGCACGGCCGGGGAAAAGTGAAACATAACGCGGTGAAACATAATGGCGCATCCCGTGTAGTTTCTTATAATTTGTAGCAAAATTAACGCCGTGTCTCAGTCGATTATCAAGATATGTCGGCCATCTTTATCTTTTTTAGTGGAGAAGGAGACAGCGTGGATTTCGCTGCAAAAGAGACTAAACTATAATTTAGTCTAATCGGAAAATGACAGAGGCTTGAATACCAGAGGCTGAAAATACCAGAGGCTTGAAAATACCAGAGGCTTGAATTTCCGGATTTTTTTCTTTTTGAAAACGCTTCATTGGCGATTTGTACCTCTGAGAGTTAAAAATAAAAATATTGGCTAATTTTCGGACCTTAACCCCTAAACATACCATCGGGAATCCCCATTCGGGATATTTCGTCAATTTCGTTTAAAAATCCGCATCCTCTTGTGGTTGGCCTTAATGTTAATAAATAATACTTAAAATCAACATAGAATAATCAATTGTGCTTTTGTAAATAGCAACAACAATAAAAATGCTTGGGTTATTATTTGTTGGCTGGATATAAGAAAACACTTTTTGGAGACACGTTTCCCCAAAAGCGCATGGTTTCTTTCGAATTATTTTCTTGAGAATTAATTCGATTTCCGGTGCATCTGGCACTTTATTCGCACCCATTTTACGTGGTAATGATTCAAATTATCATTTGTTTTGATTCATATCATTCAAAGCCAAACAAACTCAAAGTCAATGACGACCTTTAACTTGCCATAATGTGGAAGATTCGGATATGTGACATTTAACGAAAGCCGGAAACCCATAATTTGTGTACCTATAGCAACATTAA
>SCLG01000174.1:236658-249667 GCA_004367875.1 Oikopleura albicans | reverse complement strand
GGTATGACTGTGGTGGATCGATTATAGGGAAACTGGAGTACAATTAACCTTGATTTTTTCTCTCATACTTTTATGTTGTATCATTTAACTCCCAGCAGAGGTCGACACTCGTACCCGAGTAAAACCTGAATTTTCTACCCTTTCTAAACGAAAGAAATTATGGTACAGCATTTGTATACCAAACCTGGGTTTTAGATCTTAAAAAAACTTTATCCATTTTCGGTCGAGAATTTTTAAGACCATAATAATATTTTTAAGCTTTTTGAAATAATTTAATAAAATGATCTTATAACGACTTAATAATTCTTATGCACGAAAATCATATACGCAAAAAAAACGTTTGATTATAGAAAGGCTAGAGTGAAATTAAGTTCGATTATCACATTTTATTACGTAAGAACCTTAGTATATTTATTTAATAGCATGATCGAATTTAAAACACATCAAATGGCTATCTCACCGTAACTTTAATTCGCTGGAGCCACAACCGTTATGCTCGGTGGCCTTTAATGCCTTTCAAAAACTGTCATGTTGATTAAATGACTTAATTCAGTATTTTTTTTTTGTTCGAAAAATCTAACTGAAACTTTAACTTTGGAGCGCCTGATTTTACAACCCGCTTGCGCGCCCGATCGTGCAAAATTGCACCCTTTGTGCTCTAATAATAATTAATAATTATGTTTGTTTTTGTTTTCAGAAAAAAAAAAAATTTTTGACAAAGTTTTTAAATAGATTGTTAAAGATGTTTCCGAGTTGTTTTAAGAGAACCTCTCTGAATTAAAGAAAATTATGTTTTCATAATTTCCAAATACTAAAACACAATTCTTTGATTTTTCTTGGTATGTGGGTCATCCAACTTTGCATATTTGGGTTGGTCAGTAACCTTTTGGAGCATTTTTAACCGCGATAATAAGTGCAAAACTAACAGCTGAGGGGTTCATAATTTAATGACATGGTGCCACCGGTCCGATAAGAAAATTGTGGCTCCTTCAAAAAATAATTACCCCGAGCAGACTATGTTATTAGACGGCAAATACTGTTATTTTGTTTTGCACTTTGGGGCGATTTCGAAATGTTTTATTAAAATATCGTGAATGAAATCACAATAATAGTGCGTTTTCTGAAATTTAAAACTCAGATCATTGTAATGTTATTGGCAATAACTTATTGCCCTTTAAAAACTTATATTTTAAAGGGTGTGCTCCGTTATTTGACATGTTTTGTTGTTCAAATGCTGACAATCGGTATGAAGCTAAATTTTAAGCCTTATCTCAATATCTAAAAAGTTTTTAACAGTTTTTGTTGAGACGCCAAGTTAGGGTATGTTTCGAAAAAAAAAACTCGAAACTTTAAGTTTGGGTAATACCTAAACTTAAATTTTGGTAATAACTATACATTGGGTGCAACGTATTTCGGAAAAACAAATCGAAAAAAATTAAAGAGATAAGGGGGTGAAAGATAACGGCGCATCTGGTGTACTTGGCGCTCCTCTGTATGTGGTGGATTTTGGAAATTATACACCCCTAAGGAGTAATCTCGTCATCATGTATCTTAACAAAGTTGGGTTATCTTACCAGTTTTCGGACCAATTGTCTTACCAAATTCCCTACCCAATTATCTTAACAAAATTCAATTATCCTACATGGTGAGGTAATATAGATGCTAAGCCGCTTTTTGGTGACTTATTTTCGATCAGGGCACTCGCGAACCAAAAACGGCTTAGCACCTATCGGAGTGATTTTCAAACGCGAAAAAAAATGAATAATGTTACCACTTTTTGGTAATGTTGCTTGACAGCGCGTCTGAGGCCTGTGTGGCCTGTGATTGGTCTTTTTTGAGCGCGCTCGGCCAATCACCGAAAGGCAAATCACAGAAATGCGATTTCCTTCTTTTAAAATATTTTTGTATTACAGTCCTTCCCGTCTTAAGTGCCGCACTTAAGGGAGAAATTTTCAATTGAGGCTTTCGAGCGATTTCCCGTTTCATATGTTAGGCTTTGACAGGTGTTAGAGTAAAAAAAAGTGAAACTTTACACGACTTTTCATCGACGAAACATTTTCAAACGGTACAATTTTGACGTAAACTATATTTTCGATTTAATTGAACAGGCATTTTGAAGTACTTAGAAAACATCGTCAGTTAGAAATTTGTAATCATCCTGGATTAGCTCAACCTGGAAGCGCTTTAGTAACAACACAAACGAACCTACATTTTGTTTTCATCCAAATATAATCTTGACACATACGGCTTGACGAAACTGATTACTACTTTTGAAGATCAGAATCCGATTTCAACTGATCTCAGACAAAAAGTGACAAAACTGTTGAAGTCTCATTTAACTCCGTCATAACGCATGTGGCATTTTTGGCACTGCCGAAATTTTTTCTTAGCTATTCAAATTTGGTTTAACCAGAGTTGCCAAAGTTCTGTTTTTTTTTTCGCAGAACTTGAGGACTTGAGAACAGAACGGAAATAGAACAAAAGAACGCAAGAACACCGTTCTGAGGCATTTTTCCATCACGAAACAGAACAGAACGGCCATTTAGAACGTTTTTCGTTCTATTAAAAAACGTTCAAATATGCATTCTGTGCAGTTTTCCATCACAATAACGCTCCAGAACGCGTTCGAACGGTCAAAATTTTCCGTTTTTCCTAATGCAGAGTAGAGTCAACCCAAGCATAACAATTTTATAATTTTATTACCAGTGAAAAAAGATAAAAAATGGATTTTAACTGCTGCTCACTGTGTACCATATCGTCCCGTGCCGCAGCGGTCGTACGTGTATGTTGGACTGCATCGAATTCATTCTGGACAGAAAACAAAACTTCAAGTCAAGCGCGTAATCGGTTCGTATTAAAAATTATTTTGTTTAGATTGCACCGTGGCTTATCAGAAAAAGGTCTCTATTCGTTGGAATGTTCAACGAAAAACATTTTTTTCGAAATTCAAAGCCAAGAACGTGTTCTTGGAACAATTTCTGTTTGGGTTAAAAAACAGTTTCTTTACATTCCTTGAACACTTGATATACATGAAAAAACATGAAAAAATCATGCGAATCGAAATCATGCAAAACTTTGAGAAACAAATCTAGAAATTAGGAAAAAGTATGAAAAATCCTAAAAAAAGAAAAACAATGAAAATTTGTACAAGGGCCCTTAAGGGGTCTGGTCTTAAGGTGAGACTAAAAAAAACTAACCAAAAATTTTATCATTATTTTTATTTGACAAAAAAAAAATGCAACACAAAACCATGATTTCGATGGAAAATATGTGCCAGTGGGGCCCGGTCTAAAAATAAAATTCAAAAAAGTCGTGATTTATCTTGAAAAAAGCTGACTTGACCTCTTTCACAGTTCGGACTCGACAGTTGAGGAAAGTTGAGCTTTTTTTTAATCGACTTTTGCCGAACCCTGATCTGACCTTATAACGGTCAAAATGTCGGACCTTATCACCCGACCCCCAATGAATGAAATTCATAATAATGAAATTCATTATGTCACTAAATGACCATTTCGTGTAAGAATATACTGTAAGAAAAGTAAACTGTAAAGTAAAGTACTCAAATTGATCCACTAAAGCCATTGTGGTAAATCCCTGTCACTTGACTGGATAGATGCACTTATCGATTTCGGCGAAAACAAGCCCATTGCCACGATTCAATCTTTAAATAACAAGCCTGTTTTAGAACCCTTTATTTGATTCAAAATTATAACCTCTTCGGTTGTTTTTCCAATTGAAGAGAAATTTTAAAATTAAGAACAACATTTGAGCGGCCACTGAATTCTAATCAGATTAATCCGTTTAATTAAAAAAAAAAGCTTTTTAACCAAAACTCAATTTTTGGCTTTGAGTTTAATTTTTTGTTTCAATTTCGAAATTTTAATTGAAAATAGAGCCGTGTGATAATCGGGGCTTAATCATTCAGTGACAGTAGAACGATGGTTTTGGTTAACAAACAATTATAGTCTATGGTGAATACCGGTTAAAACAAAAATTGGTTCTCGTAAAAAATTAATAAGTTTGTCATTTAGCTCCTTGACACGTTTTTCGATAGTTAACTCTTAAGGGTCCAATGTGACAAATAATCCGTAGGGGCACAAAGGTGCACAAAATGGCTATGTTAAAACTGGATTTTTACAAAAAAATGGTCCATTTTATATTTTTTGTCATGAAATTTGACTGGAACGATGATTGATCAATTTGTGATTAAACCCGGTGTACTACCGGTAGCACTTTCGGTCGAGTTTGGGTGTTTTTTTTTTTGAAAGTTTGTATATTTGTCCCTTTTGGAGTTAACTTTTGGGGTCAGTGTGTAACGATCGTCACACAAAGGTCTACTTGCGCTCATATCTTATCAAAACGGCCTCAATTCAAAAATCGATGATAAACGGGTCAAACCAATGATATATTTTGGGTATATCGAGTTCTGATAAACAAGACTATTGTATATTGTTTTCGTTTATTTTGTGTAAAATGTATGAAACTGGTAAAAACAGAATGAGGACATAGGAAGTCAGCCAAATATTCGCGCAGAAATAGATGGTGCACGGGAGGTGGAGAAATAAAGCGCGGAATAATGGTTTAATTATTCAAAACCAATTAAAGTACAATACCAAATTTCACAGAGAAAATTTGGGAAGACCAGAAATCGGGAAAAATTTTCGAAAATCTGCCCGAGATGACTTTGAAGACATCTGACAATTTTTATAGGTCTAGATGAGTTATTCATCCTGGCGTACCTTGTAAAACAATTTTTGCAAAGAATTGTATCCCCTAAAAACAGCCATAACAGGCTTGTGTGATGATCATCACACAGTGTCCCCTAAGGGCTATACGAATACTGGAGTTAATGTCATTTAAACTCTGATAGTGTGATTTTTTGTTATTAGCCTTTGAAGGTTTTTCGGACTTTTCATATTTTCCAGCTACTCCGCCTTAGTATATACACGGGGTTTATTTGACCACCTGTTATCCGCCCGATTTTGGAATTCGAAAGTGGCCGAATAAACGCGAAGTTAGACGTCCAATGTTACATGAAAAATAGTTTTTCAACCAAAATATCGGCCAGATAACTGCGCAGCGGTGTGCATCCTAATCAACGCAGTATTTTGAGCTTAAGTCAATATTATATTTAAAGGGGCCAAAAACAGTTATAGATGGTAGTTCAACCCAAAAGTTGGCAGATTTTGTACTAAACAGGGGTAACTTTCAATGGTAGGGTATGGAAGGGTAGACTGGTTTTTTTCACTCGGTAACCCGCGATTTCACCCGTAACCCGTGGGTACTTACCCTTGCTCAGGTAATTGTCATAGTTGGGGTAATTATCATTTAGAAGGAATGAAAGAAAAAACATTTTTTACTCAAGTTACTCAGAAGAACCTTTAGCAAAAATTGTAATTCTCAAAAATTATTTGATAATTTAAAAAAAAAATATCATCCTAAATAGAGTGCTGTAATAATTGGGGCTTTCACACCTGCTGACATAAGCCGTTTAACTTGAGTTTTAGAATAAAAGTTTTATTTAAAGTTTTTAGTAAAAAAATGAATCAAGGCAATTTGATTAAGACTGGTAAATATCACGCAAAGCTGCTAATGATCAAAGCTTACCGATTTTCTGTCATTAAATCTGGCAACCTTGAATATGGCCACGATGCCAGCCGTGCGTGGCCGAGGCGAATTAGGTGCAATTTATGTCACCGAAATTGAAATATTATCTAACATTTTGCCCAATTAAACATAATTTTGACATTTTTCATGGAAAGTTGTTAAAGAAAAATGTCATTGGAAATGGTCAAACCAACTTTTGGAAATCCCACTTTTTATCGGGTGGCATGTCTATGACTTCAGTAGCTTATATTGGCACAACCTAAAAATGGAGAAATCAGAAAACGGACAAAAATCCCCCATTTTTCTTCATTTTCATCGTTCACCATTTTCGTGGTGCAGTTGGAAAGCGGAGAAATCTGAAAATGGGCAAAATTTGAAAAGATCGAATAATATAAAATTTTCTCCGTTTTCAGTTTTCTCGGTTTCCTTATTTCTCCATTTATAGGTTGTGCACCTGTATGGACCATACAGTATGGTCCATTGACCGCTAAAATGTTGATTAGAAAGACAATATTTGCGAGTTTTAGAAACATACCAATTTTTAGACCGGGTTGGCGCTTACATTGGTGCTTCAGTATGCTCTCTAGTGCCACACGGTTTTCAGTTTTTATCAAAATAGTTTAAGTGCTGTCAAACTCCAGTCACAAAAATATCGGGATCTAACCCGTAAGCGGGAGCAAAACTGTGACGATTGGTTTAATAATTAACTTATTTTAGTACATGAAAACTATGGGTACCCAATTCTCGACAACAATGATATTGCACTCGTAGAACTCGTCAAACCACTGACATTCAAGTAAGTAAAGCTAACCGGATATTTCCGATTTTTTTTAATACCATATGTAGTCAGCTTGCACCACCTAACCAATAAAGTTACCACCAGTTATTTTCAACAAAATTCCGTTTTGTCGACACTTTTTGCTCTTTGCTGAGTTTTGGGTTCCGCCCACGCTCTACCCAGTCGTGTGAATAATCGCCTACGCCCTACCTAATTATAATATGAAATATGAATCAAGGAGTCTTCGAGGAAAGATGAATTCGCCAAAATAAAATTCAAAAACTCGTCTTGTTAAGTTATTCAGTTAGTACAAAATGTACGCTCTTGTAAGGGTCATATTTTTGTGCGGGTGGTTGGGGGTTAAATTTGGCACACCGTTAAATGAGTCAGCTTTTTTTTTTGCGTGAATTTGTCTCGATTTTATGTTTTTAATATTTAAAGTGAGCACGTGCAACCAATATGTCTTCCTGATTCGAATGTTTGCCTTCCGACGGGAACCAAGTGTGCCGCAACAGGATGGGGCGTTACGGACAAATTCGCCACCCAGATTCCAGATGAACTCAATGAGGTTGGCGTCAAGATTATTGAAAAGGACATTTGTGAGAACATTCACAGTGATTATAAAAACCAATTGTCTCCCGAAATGCTTTGTGCTGGGTATAAAGAGGGTGGTAAGGATGCGTGTTTAGGGGATTCTGGGGGTCCATTAGCTTGTCAGGTTGAGGGATCGAAATTAAAAGTTTTGCTTATTGGTAATTTTTACTAAATTTGAAATTAAAAAGAAAAAAAACATAAATAAATGTAAAATAAGTCATTTCTTATCAATTTTCCTAATATTTTGTGAAAAAAATTATTTTTTTTTTAATTTTCTTAAATTTTTACTAGAGTTTGTGAAAAAAAAATTCGTTTAAATTTATAATTTTTTTGAATTTTATTTTTTTTATACACAGGATGAGCCGTTAACCAGCAACTTTTGAGCCGAATTTTGTTCAGAAATACTATTTTTAACTACTACGCATTGAGCCGTTAACCGGCCAGTTTCTGAAAACGTTTAGTGGCCGTATAATGACACAGCCTGTGTGTTTATTTTTAAAATAATTTTGTTTTTCAAAATTATGTGAAAGTTTGTAAGATTTTGTAAGATTTTGAAATAATTTGTTACATTTTAAACATATTGTAGATATTAGTCTAAAGCCTTAACACAGAATGCGCGGCGGCGTTACTGACCGGTAAACGTGTTTTAGGTAACCGGCCGGCCGGTTAAAGGCCCATCTTGTATAAGTTATAGTCGGTAGCTATTAGATAGGACACGGTCAATATAAGGCAACCTAAAATGAATTTCGAGCCCTACTCAGGTTGGTGGTTCTAGTGGGCCGTGGATGCTTTACGGCATCACTTCTTGGGGTATTGGTTGTGGTGATCCACTGCATCCGGGTGTGTATACAAGAGTGACAAAATTGCAGCGGTGGATCTCTGACACCACGGGAGTTAACCCCTCAATTACCTCACGGGACTTTGACTTGTCATGTTCGGCGAACACTTATGTTATCAATGAAGAAGCGACAGGCGTTAGTAATGAACATGAAATCAAACCGGATGTCAAGCCAGATGCAAATCCAGATGCGATTTCAGACGCGATTTTGCCTCCATTGAGCGAGACTTCTCAAAGTACTAATGATCCTAGCATAAACACCAATCAAAATGACCTTCAAGTCATCAACCAAAATCTAATTTCCGCTCAAAACACAATCAACATGGACCTCGAACAGGTACTTTTAAGTGGCATGGCTTTTTTTCGTAGTAAGCACGTCGCGCAGAAAACGAATATGGCAAAAAAATTTGTCCCAGTAACTTTCCGGAGAAACTATAGCTCTCAGAAAACATTAGACGCACAAAAAACATGTTTTGGCAGTAGGGGGTCTCGCAGAAAACGTATTTGGCAGATAATTTAAAATTTGATATTATAAGACTTTCAAGCACTGTGCTATTTCACCGTTTTATCTTCAACTAAATTAGTTTAGTGGTAGATTAAATAGAAATAGGGAAAGTCGTCGTTTTGCGTAGGTTGATACTTTGAAACATCATTCTAGGGGCCCTTCGGAGTCCAAATAAATTTTTGAACAGCGACGAGTTAATCAAATCGACGTAGTTTGACAAGCTCTATCGCCTGACTATGCCAGTTTTTTATGCCAAAGTTTCAGATTTTCCCATTTCTACCAAATCGACCATAAATTATGGTCCATAATGCTCAACAATTCTTTCTCTCATGTTTCCTTCATATATGACTAATTTACCGCATAAGGTCAACGATTGCGGCGGTAGAACAAACGAACATTCCGGCAATTTACGAACTCCCGGTTACGGAAAGAAATATCCTAGCGGTGTTACCTGTCTGTGGCAAATCGATCCCGCTAAAACAAATGACTCATTTGTCGAGGTCGAATTCAAACGGAATGACGTTGGCGCCTGTAAGACCAAGGGTTTTGCATTAGACAATCAACTTCCCGAGTAAGTATACAATTATCCTGTACAAAGTGTTCCCTTTTTTGAAAACGGGCCACGAGAAATTAATTGACATGTGTTTTTGGTCACATTTACACCAAATAGTAAATATAATATGAAATCATTCTATCAAGTTCAATGGAGTTCCACGTTGACCCTCCTTAGGTTCTTTGAGTTTTTTCTAATTAGACGAAAAAATGTATAATGGCCATTTGAAAATCGACTTTTGCTACCCTTACTTGGCGTTGTCACTAAGACCTCTGTTTAGTAATTTTAATATGAGGCGGTCATGCTTGTTTCATAAATAATGGACTTTAATGGTTATTGAAAATATATTTAAATAACAAAAACAATAATTATATCGTTCATAAACTTTCATTTGAAGCCCCATTTACCTTTACTTGACGTACCCTTACTTGGCTGCGAAATTTTTTTATCGAAATAAAACCTACCCTCATTTGAGAGTGAAGTAAAAAAAACCTGTTTATGATTACTTTCGCCACCAAATGTGTGGTCCCGAATTGTTGTTCAAAATATGTTGTTTTGGGTGAGCTTTCGCGATCACTGTATTTAGGTGGGAAAAAATGGTCGCGAAACCTTGTTAAGAACAGCATTTCATGGTCGCGAAAGTACCCTTCACCCTCATTTGGCGTTCCTGCCCTAACTCGGCGCTCTTCCTGTATAAAATTAATTTCAGGGATTATGTTGTGGTTCTTGATTCTCGTGGAAAGTTGATCAAAAATAACATTTGTCGGGCGTCGAACAAGTCCCCGGTGAAAGTGTATTCGGCCGGTTCGGCTTCCATCATGCTCCATTCGGACGATAAGGTAAAGTATTATACACCGGGTACGGAGTTATCAGGCGGGTTTGCCCGCTCATGCAGTTATCAGGCGTTTTTTTCCTCAAAAATTTTCACCGGTTCATAATAAAAATTTGTCATTGCGCAATTCTCCGCTCGTTGAGTTATCAGGCGGTTTTAGCATGTTTTCCCCCAATTTCGCCTACGCACTTTGGCGATATCAGGCGGTTTTTTGTCACGAAACCCGCCTGATAACTCGACAGCCGGTGTATTATTAACATTGTATAATTAGATATGATATCATTTAGGGATCCGGAAACGGGAAAGGATTTCGACTTCGATTTCGAACAATTGACTTCGAACCAAGCGGCTGTGGAGATCCGAAAAAATATGTTTTGGCGTCCAATAGTCCAACGCACATATCGTTAGTATAATTTTATTAAATGGCAGAATTTCGACATAGTATGCATGAAGTCATGGATCTCTAGATGTGCATTTTTGATTTCCGAAAAACGCACACCAAAAATACATTTGAGTACGTCTTTTTGGCCACTAACTGTAACATTAATACATTTGTAACCCATTTACGAGAAAAAAAAATACGAAAAAGAACATCTACTGGTTTAGTCTCATGAAAATCGGCTGCGCGTTTTTAGTATACCGTGTCGGGATTTATTTTAAAATGATATTGGCCAATAGGAGCACCCCATTGCAAGAAAGAAGAAGAAAATTGCTCTACACTCCCTGAGGGTTTATCTGCCCGGGGTTTATCTGCCCACTTTTCAGGTCGTGAAATGGGCAGATAAACCCTCAAGGAGTGTATTCTAGAAACGCTCAGCCGATTTTCATGAGGCTAAACCTGTAGAGATTTTTTGAAAAAAGGTCCGCAAAAGTGTGTATTTAGAGGTTTTTAAAACATTGACCTGAAAAAATTGAAAAAAATTAATCTTAAACATCTTATAAATTGGTTTGTCAAATTTTAAGGTACTGGCCCAGTAATACTGGGATCAAATTTTAACACTAGTAACAACTGGTTAAAAATTTCAACAAAAAACTTTTGCCAGTTCCGCTAGCGCCTCGTGGCAATCCAGCGAAATATGTTTTGGTGTCCAATAGTCCAACGCACATCTCGTTAGTTGCATAATAGTTTCATGAAATCAAGTCATGAATCTGATCGCATTAAATGTCGAGAATGTTTGATGAAATTGTAATTTTTCGCATTTAATTTGGCTCCGAAATTTTAATTTTACGACATTAATGTGGCCATGAACAAAAAGAACTTGGCTAAAACATACGGTACCGTCTTAAACGGGATAACTTGTTTAAGATCACAAAATCATATGTGCCTTAAGGAGGGACCAGTCGTGTTGTTTACAAACATAGGGTTCGTGATAAACGATTTAAGCACATTTGTTTTCCTTCTGTAGCAATTTATTCGGCCAATTCAGTCTTAGATGACTCAAAGTGAGGCGAATTCATGAAACTATATGTATTCTTAAAATCATATGTGCCTTAAGGAGGGACCAGTCGTGTTGTTTACAAACATAGGGTTCGGGATTAAACGATTTAAGCACATTTGTTTTCCTTCTGTAGCCATTTATTCGGCCAATTCAGTCTTAAATGACTCAAAGTGAAGCGAATTCATGAAACTATATGTATTCTTAAAATAATTGTAATTTTTTCAAAAAAATTTTTTTCGAAAATTGATATAAATTGATGTATCGTAGTGATTTTCAAACGCGAAAAAATAAATAATGTTACCAGTTTTTGGTAACGTTGCTTGACAGCGCGTCTGAGGCCTATATGGCCTGTCATTGGTCCTTTTTATAGGTCAGTGAAGCTCAAAGAATATAATGCTCTGAATTCTAAAGCTCAAAAAAGGAAATACCTCAAAAAAGGATCAATGACAGGCTACATAGGCCTCAGACGAGCTGTCAAGCAATGTTACCAAATAGTGGTAACATTATTACTTTTTTTCGCGTTTGAAAATCAAAGCGATAAATAACTCTCAGAAGGTATGTGAACTTGCGTTTCCGTATCGATCGACCTACGCCTTGTGCAGTTATCTGGACTATTTGTTTTTTTGTAGTAATCTTTAAGGGGAAAAATAAGCGTAATATTCCTTGAAACCCAAAATAGGAAGGGGGCCGAAGTTTGGACTCCAAACGCGCTGAAGAGCTGATAATTCTTAATGAAATTGTAATTTGTCGCATAAATGGAGTCAGAAATTTTAATTTGGCGGAATGTATCGTTTTTCGACATTGATTGACTGATTTGTTTTAGATCAATGAACTGGCCGAACAAGTATGCTGCTGGAATAACATGCGGTTGGGAAATTTATGCACCGTTGGGTCATGTTATTCTGGTTGAAATTACGGACTTTTGGATTGGCGGTGACAAAAATAATCAATGCAAAACGACCTTTCTGTCAATTACGGGTAAGATTAAATTGTTATTTGCATTTAACCCCGTACCGCGTAATGCGCCGATGGTTGACTTATTACAACGTTAACAAGATGATTTACCGCGGTATCAACGGTCAAATATTTATTTCATCAAAAACGTTTTTATCGACCCATGGTGACCGTTAGAGAGAAAAAAAATAAGCGGTGGTGTCCTCAGAAAATCGAAAATAACTGTTTTGGTCATTGGACTCAGAATCAAAAAGTAGATTATAGGGGGAAACGTCAGTTTTGCGCCAAGTTCAACCGATCACGTGATAAATTACTTTGAAAGCCAAATTTGTCATTTTAATATTTAGATTCCGACGAGAGCAATATGGCAACTATTTGTGGCAAACTGTCTCCAAATACTCTCCAAGCGCATTATTATCAAACGAGCGGGCGGGTCTTACGGGTTAACTTTGAGGCGGGTGTCGCCTCGGTAAAACGCGGTTTCAGAATCAAGCTCCGCGCAGTACCAATCGACTCCGACAAAAGTGTACGTAATTTTATTCTCAAAAAAAAAAAAAATTTGTAACGGCACAATCTCAAAATGGAAAAAACGATGTTATGGTTATACTTTGTATAAAAAATTTTAAGGGTACTCAGGGCCTAATATTCAGCAAATTGATTTTGTCTAAAAAAACTGTTTTGCCTATTTTTACTTCTAAGAGGTTAAGTTAGATTTTTTTTAATGATATTTTTCCTCGATGTCAAAAGCTGAACTTTTAATATAAGCTGAAAACCTCTAATTTTAACCATGGGCACCCTAATTCTTGCGTTAACTCCAAGGAGGAAGTGCGTGTAAATAGACACGCAATTTGTTTTTTTCGTCGATTTAAGGCATATGGAGGCCCCGTAGGGCAAAACGGGTATTGGTGA
>SCLG01000174.1:193684-204533 GCA_004367875.1 Oikopleura albicans | reverse complement strand
ATTACGTTTTTTGAGTCTTTTTGAGAGACCAAAGGCCTTACCGTTTGAGTTTTTTGAAAATAGCCACAAATTCTGGCTAAAAAAGAATATCACAACGCCCACAATCATATTCTCATAACACTTCACTGTCTAGTACAGTTCTCCGAAGTGTGGTCTTGATGCGTGGAAATTCGAGGGCGTTGATTGGCTTAAACTTCACCTAAGATGAGTCATACGCGTGAAAATAGAGTATGGAGAATTTGTGGCTATTTTCAAAAAACTCAAACGGTAAGGCCTTTGGTCTCTCAAAAAGACTCAAAAAATCTAAAATTCTAGGTATGATAAAGTTTTGTTAGAACAGGCCAAATTAAAATGTTCCAAAAGCTCAAAATAACCAACATTTGAGTTAAATATTAGGGTCAATCTGTTTAACGTCAGACTCGGCCAGTAATAAAAAATATAGTAAGCGATTTTATTTTATTGTTTTATGTTCAAGAAAAAAAGTTCAGAAATTATCAGTTGTCATTTTTTTTAAATGTTTTTCCATGTACTTCTATATATGAATTGAGTCTAAAACCCTAAAAAATAAAGGATTTTTTTCTCGGGTAGGGACAAAAGTAGGCGGCTATTTGCAAGCGTTATTGGGTCAAAAATTTGCCAAACTGGGTGAATTTTGCGAATGGGTTAAAGAGAATGTTTCAAAAATATTTCTATAAATGTCAGGTGGCGAGGTGGTGAAATTTGGCGTCAACTCTGACTGTGGTTGAGGTCATACCAGGCAATTTAACATCGAAGGCATTTAGACATATCTTCACCTATGTGATATTTTTGCGGCGGCTTCACATCACAGTCGCTAATAGCCTGCGTGTAACCAATAGGCCCTATTGAATAGGGCCTACCGAGTTCTGGTGAAACGGTACTCAAAATAACACGAAATAAAAAGACCAAATTAGTAAGTTGATTGTTGGTTGCCGTAAACAGATATCTACTTAAAAGTGGGAAATTTCCTGATTTCAAAAATTTTCAATTTTTTCAATATTTATAGACCTTGATAAAAAATAAACTTCCCTCAATTTTTTTACATTATGATGTTCATGATCTTGTTTGGTTTTGAAGTTATGAATCATAACTAATGATATTTGATGAAGTATACCGTATGTAACAGTCTAGGTTAGATACCACGTATATTATATACGTGATGTCCAACCTAAACTGTTACATTTTTGTTGTTGTTTAGGCTTACATAAAACAGCAAAAATGTAACAGTCTAGGTTGGACAACCTGTAAGTTATAAATTTAACGAAGGGGCTCTGGACAGAGAGTCTAAACGTGCTTTCATTGTTTTCAAACACGTTGCATCTTTTTCAAACAAAAGGCTTTATCTGTACGGCCGCGCGGTACTGTCGATGAATTGCATAACTGAACCCCGCCTTACTTCAATTAATGGTACGTATTTGACATTCCTGGTATTTTCTCGAAATGATCATTTAAATAAGTTTTGGTTCTCATCTTTTGGTCTAGTACTAATGGTACAATTAGTGTAGTTGGGCGTATTACGACTATTGGTAGTTTTGTGAGAATTTTCTTGGCTACGCTAACTCTCAACAGGAAAATTTTTTATCAAAAAGGCTGATCAAATATGAGGCTAGGGTTGAAAAAACTAAACTATTTGTGATAGTAATTTTTCAAAATCTGTTTAAACTGTGTGTGGTAACTAGTTCGTCGGGTAAAAAATCAGTACGTTAGAGGGCGCCAAGTGAGAGGAGTTTGTAATCGTTCAAATCGATTCACGTTAACATACTGGCTTATATACTTGGCCCTCTAATGGACTCAATGACGTTTTTTTTGACCGGAGAAAAACTCGTTACCACACACATTGTTATCTTATTTTTATACACCACCTGTTTCGTTATCTAGTCAAAATTTCCGCATAAAAAAGGCTTTGTTACGTCATAATGGCGAGATAACGGTACAGTCCTAAAATATTATCCCAAATAGGGATTGCTGGAAAATTGTTTCTGAAAATTCCGACCAGATAAACGAACAAGCGAGAATTACCGCCAGATAACAGATGGCCAGATAACTGCGCAGAGGGTGTAATCTAAAAAAGTCCATTTTACTAGAGGTCGAACTAATATGGAAATTTCGCAAAAAATGATTTTGAGTCTTTGTTCGTGAAATTAATAAGTGCACGTTGAAATTGAGTTTGCCGACCCTACTCGAGTTGTATCCGATTGGAATCACTTATCAATTTATACAAAAAGTAACAGCTTGTCAGGTCGGGTGAGTGTCAGGTCAAATAGGTGCCAGCGCGGTTTCATGGAACGGTACCAACTGACGTGTACCCTTGAGAATATGATGCTCTTTAACACCAACGAAGCCGCTTCTTAAAAAGAGGCACTATTTTGCAATTAGCCTGGTCCAATTGTGAACAGTGAAAAACGCCCAGCAAATCACTTTTGATTTTGAATTATAATAAAGTTCTGAGGAAAACTTGAAACGAATGCGCACAAACGTGGTTCTTTGTTTTTTGTCTTTTGATTTTTCAATTCAAAAATCAAGGTCATAGAACTCGGGTCACCCCATATTTCCCGTTTTTTTTTCAATTACATTTTTCCAGAGAGCTTATTTCAAAAATTGGAATATAATGCTCTTTAACACCAACAAAGTTGCTTCTTAACTTCTTCAAACCGATAAGGTAGTGCACTACCAAAATCGACTTACATCGTTAATTACAGTCACCCGACAAAGATTTTCGGAAACCGACTAAAGCTTATCAATCTGAAACCGAAACTACCTTAATACATAAGGTTAACCCGTTTGTGTTATTTGTTAGATTTGGAGAAATGGGGGTCTGAAAAACAGCTATTTTGGCAAAAATAGGGTAAGCTTTGTATTTCCGTTGCTAATACATCCAAACCAAGCAACTTTTTAAACGGGAGTGAACGAAATTATTTTCGGTAATTTCAAACATTTCTTTGTTTTAGATAAGTTAAAATTATATATGAAAAAAATAAGACGCACATCAAAGTTTTTGATCTGATTCGAGTATACTGATATTATTTTTGTCCGAATATTACCCGAATAAGCAAGTGATATTTCGAATTACCAGATAAATTTTCAATGTTAACCCTGCGTATGCTCTTATATCGCCTCTGATCAGCTTAAGCATATGATTATTCTCAACTCACAAAACTATGTTTTTAGTTTAGAAATGTTAAACATCGCACAACTGCAGCATTAACCTGCGGCCTATGCTTGATATGAAATGTATGAACAGAAATGTCGGTGGTTTGATAATTATGTAAGACTAACCAGATTAACCGAATACTAACTAGGCAAATTTAAGGTACGTTTTTCCCGTTTTGATTTAAGTAAGTCAGATATGTTTTAAGATGATTGATATTTTTGGAGAAACGGTGAACATTTATATCAAATGCGACTGTGGCCGGTTTATCCAAGTAAACACTTTGATAACACGGCATTCTTGATATCCCTAGTTCTGAAATCGTGAACTCGGGGTCCCATACGTTTAATAATTTTTTTCAGATTTAGTTTATTCTGCTGATCAACTCCCAGGGGGATAAATGTGCAAATTTGTACAAAAAGCCCTAAATCCACCAAAACTGCTTGAAAACCCGGCTTACTCGATAATCGCTGAAACATGGGTGTAGTCAAATTTCCTGAGAAAAAAACATAAAACGTGAAACGTAATTGATAGTTTTTTGTCAAAATTCCAGCTTAACTCCTAAAGGTCACAAGTGACATATAATCCGTAGGGGTCACTTAAACGCCCTTGTTACCATAAAGCTTTAAAAAATTTCAGTGTTGTTTTATGTTTCATATTTTGTCTCATAAAATTTAACAAGATCCGTGTTCCGGCGATTCACGGATAAGCCCGTTTAAGTATCATTTTAGGCGTTTTGTCCAAATTTGGACTGAGTGGCCCCTGGGAGTTAACATGGCCGCAATGACGCTTTGTGCTAATTTGCACGTTTGCTCCCTACGGATTATACATCACTTGGGACCCTTAGGAGTTAACAAAATATTTTGACGCTGTCATCCGCCAAAAATTTAGGCAGTACTTTTATTGTAGGCTAATACTTATTTGTCCCACTTTAAAATTTTAACTCCTAGGGGGAAGTGCGTGTATATAGACACACAACTTGTTTTTTCGTCGATTGAAGGCAATTGGAGGCCCCGTAGGTCAAAACGAGTATTGCTGACCCCCTCTCAACTTTTCGAAATAGTTACATTGACGGTTTTTTTTGCGTAGGTTAAAGATTTCAAACAACTCTCTAGGGGGCCCTGGTGGCCCAAATCAATTTCTGAATATTCAGCTCGACGTAGTTTGACGAGCTTTACAAATTTGCTTAAGCAGTTTTTTCTAATTATTGCGAATAATTGTAATATTTTTAAGTGTGTGTTTCTATACACACATTTTTCCCCTACGGCCCGTAGGCTACGGGTTCCCTAAAACTCCTTCCCCCTGAGAGTTAATAATCGATTTTACTGAGTTAGTAACCAGTCTTTGCATTTTATCACTTATGAGTGTCAGTCGAGTTTTTTTTGTCCAGCCTTATCAGTCTTGTTCTGATCAAACATCATTCTGGTATTGCCACTTTACCAAGTTTCGGGGTAGATTGGAAAGCCAATATCCATAAATTTGACGCCTAATTCGATTAGCCCAAAAACACCCGGAGTCACAAACAAAAAAATGAATTAAGGTAATACGATTATACATATGTTCCATGTATTTTTGCGCGACGTCCAATTACAAGAACCAAATGATGATTATCAAAATTCTAGAACTCGCTACGGACATGCCCGGAACTTAATTTTTCCACATTTTCTTACTAACTTTTCGAGCTCTACAATTTGGCCAAAACAGTTTTTTACCAAAAAATTTTCGCGTGGTGAAAAGTCTACGATCCGCCAATGAACTTGTCTCAGCAAAAAAAAATGGTTGACGGGAACAAATTTTGATGTGCAACGTTAATTTAACTCGTTAGGTAAATGGATCGCATAAACGCCGGTAATAGTTCTTTTTAAAGAGCTCATTTCCGTTTTGAATTAGCATTTTGTAAGTTAAAAGCGATTTAGAGCTTCTACTGTGTGGTCCAACAAATTTTTACACAAATTTTAACTCTTAGGGGGGAAGGAGTTTTTGGGAACCCGTAGGGGGAAAATGCGTGTAAATAAACACGCACTCAAAAAATTCACATTAATTCCCAATAATTCAAAAAAACTGGTAGAGCCAAGTTGTAGAGCTCGTCAAACTACGTCGATCTGACTATTCAGAAATTGAATTGGGGCACCAGGACCCCTAGAGAGCTGTTTGAAATCTCCAACCTACGCAAAAAATAACACCTTTCGAATTTTCTCGAAAAGTTGAGGGCGGGTCACTAATACCCGTTTTGCCCTACGGGGCTTCCATATGCCTTAAATCGACGAAAAAAACACGTTGCGTGTCTATTTACACGCAATTCCCCCTGGGAGTTAACACGCACTTTTTATGTTGCAATAAAAAAACTGCGCGCAAAAAATGCCCTGGATGATTGATTGTTGGACCACCCAGTATATGTTTATAATAAACCACCCGATAAAGTGTACCACCTGATAATTGGTACCAGTGGAGACAACACACCACCTGAGTGATACGGTATCACTGATACCCGTATATCCAATGATTTTTTTTTTGGCCGAGTGTATAAGAAAAGTAAACTAATTCAACAGGAAATTAATTGAAACAGCTCATTGCGTATTAAATGACTTCATAAGAAGAATTAAACTAACTTTTTGGGAACGTACTTTGCATTACCGTGTTAAGCAGTTGCGTAAACACAGTAGTTATCAGCGCTGAGTCATATTTTATAAAACGCCGTTCGAAGACATGCATAATTCCATGAAATAAACTGAGAAAGAATTTTCAGGGAATAAAAAATCAAAAAAAATAAAATGATTTCAGCCTCGATTCTTCACAAAGAAACAATTTGTCATATGAAATTGAAAAAAAATATTAATAAAACTTTACTGTCAAGGGTCCGAACTTCGGACTCCGAAGGGCCATATAATCCGTAAGGCTTCATTATTTAAAAGTGGGACTAAACGCCCTTGTTACTGTATTAAGCGAAAATTATTAGTTCAATTTTATGTTAAATAATTTCTTTATAAAATTTAACTAGACATGTGTTTTAGGGATTTTTGATTAAGCCCGGTTTACTATCATTTTCGGTCCATTTAGGGGGTTCAGTCCTAATTTTGACTGATGTGCCCCTACGAGTTAAAAAGAAAATAAAAAACAAAATTGGTATGAGTGACAACGCCAAGTAAGGCTAGAGGCCCGAGGTAATGTATAAAGCTTGTGTAACCTCCAAATACACCGGGTGCGGAGTTATCAGGCGGGTTTCGCGACCAAAAAACCGCCTGATAACTCCGTAGGGTGCCTGATAACTCCGCAGGGCGTAGGCGGAATCGGGGAAAAAGTTGCAAAAAAAAAAAAACTGCCTGATAACACGACGAGCGGAGAATTGCGCAANAGTTAAGCATATGATTATTCTCAACCCAAAAAACTATGTTTTTAGTTTAGAAATGTTAAACATCGCACAACTGCAGCATTAACCTGCGGCCTATGCTTGATATGAAATGTATGAACAGAAATGTCGGTGGTTTGATAATTATGTAAGACTAACCAGATTAACCAAATACTAACTAGGCAAATTTAAGGTACGTTTCTCCCGTTTTGATTTAAGTAAGTCAGGTATGTTTTAAGATGATTGATATTTGGAGAAACGATGAACATTTATATCAAATGCGACTGTGGCCGGTTTATCCAAGTAAACACTTTGATAACGCGGCATTCTTGATATCCCTAGTTCTGAAATCATGAACTCGGGGTCCCATAGGGGACAAATGTGCAAATTTGCACAAAAAGTCCTCAATCCACCAAAACTGCTTGAAAACCGGGCTTACTCGATAATCGCTAAAACATGGTTTATAGGGTGAGGTAATATAGATGCTAAGCCGTTTTTGGTGACTTATATTCGCTCAGCGCACTCGCGAACCAAGAACGGCTTACCATCTATATTACCTCAGCCTGTAGTCAAATTTCGTGAAAAAAAAAATATAAAACGTGAAACGTAACTGATAGTTTTTTGTAAAAATTCCAGCTTAACAAAATATTTTGAGGCTGTTATCCACCAAAAAGGCAGTATTTTTATTGTAGGTTAACTCGCAGGGGGGAGACTTGGTTTTTCGTCGATTTAAAGCATAAGGAGTCCCCTTAGGGCATAATTGGTATTGCTGACCCCCTCAACTTTTCGAAAAAATTCCATTTTTTTACGTAAGTTGAATATTTCAAACAGCTCTCTAGGGGGCCCTGGTGGCCCAAATAAATTTCATAATGGTCAGATCGACGTAGTTTGACGAGCTCTACAACTTGGCTTTTACAGTTTTACTAGAATTATTGCGAATTTTTGAGAATTTTTAAGTGGGTGCATACGTACACACAATTTCCCCCTACGAGTTATCAAAAAGTCCTTCCCCCTGAGAGTTAATACTTGTTTGTCCCACTTTGACATTTTAATAATCGATTTTACTAACTATCAGTCTTTGCATTTTATCACTTATGAGTGTCAGTCGAGTTTTTTTTTGTCCAGCCTTATCAGTCTTGTTCTGATCAAACATCATTATGGTATTGCCACTTTACCAAGTTTCGGGGTAGATTGGAAAGCCAATATCCATAAATTTGACGCCTAATTCGATTAGCCCAAAAACACCCGGAGTCACAAACAAAAAAATGAATTAAGGTAATACGATTATACATATGTTCCATGTATTTTTGCGCGACGTCCAATTACAAGAACCAAATGATGATTATCAATGAACTTGCCTCAGCACAAAAAAAATTGTTGACGGGAACAAATTTTGATGTGCAACGTTAATTTAACTCGTTAGGTAAATGGATCGCATAAACGCCGGTAATAGTTCTTTTTAAAGAGCTCATTTCCGTTTCGAATTAGCTTTTTGTAAGTTAAAAGCCATTTAGAGCTTCTATTGTGTGTTCCAACAAATTTTTACACAAATTTTAACACGCACTTTTTGTGTTGCAATAAAAAAACTGCGCGCAAAAAATGCCCTGGATGATTCATTGTTGGACCACCCAGTACACCACCTAACCATATGACTTAACAAATTGTTAAGTCAAATGCAAACTGTTAAGCCACATGGGTAGTGCGTAGGTTAAAACCCTGGAAAACTTGAAACTATAAAAAAAGGATATAAAACAAAATAATGAACGAAAAAATCCAAATGAACGCTAAAATCCTTATTGTTATACACCGCCTGAGGGTTTGTCAGGACACTTTCTCCTTCCAAAACCGGCCTGATAAACCCTCAGGCGGCGTGGTAAACCCCAAGGGCGTAGGCGGAAATGCTGGAAAAAAAGACAAAAAAAAGGACAAAAAAAAGTGCAATTCAACTGCAAACTGTTACGTCAAATGCAAACTGTTAAGTCAAATGGTTAGGTGGTGTATATGTTTATAATAAATCACCCGATAAAGTGTACCACCCGATAATTGGTACCAGTGGAGACAGTACACCACCTGAGTGATACGGTATCACTGATACCCGTATATCCAATGTTTTTTTTGGCCGAGTATATACGAAAAGTAAACTAATTCAACAGAAAATTAATTGAAACAACTCATTGCGTATTAAATGACTTCATAAGAAGCATTAAACTAACTTTTTGGGAACGTACTTTGCATTACCGTGTTAAGCAGTTGCGTAAACACAGTAGTTATCAGCGCTGAGTCATATTGTATAAAACGCCGTTCGACGACATGCATAATTCCATGAAATAAACTGAGAAAGAATTTTCAGGGGACAAAAAATCAAAAAAACAAAATGCTTTCAGCCTCGATTCTTCACAAAGAAACAATTTTTCATATGAAATTGAAAAAAAAACTATTAATAAAAGTTTACTGTCAAGGGTCCGAAAGGGTAAATAATCCGTAAGGCTCCATTATTTAAAAGTGGGACTAAACGCCCTTGTGACTGTATTAAGCGAAAAATTATTAGTTCAATTTCATGTTTCATAATTTCCTCATAAAATTTAACTAGACATGTATTTTAGGGATTTTTTATTAAGCCCGGTTTACTCTCATTTTCGGCCCATTTAGGGGGTTCAGTCCTAGTTTTGACTAATGGGCCCCTGGGAGTTAAAAAGAAAGGAAAAAGGCAAAATTGGTATGAGTGACAACGCCAAGTAAGGCTAGAGGCCCGAGGTAATGCTCCTCTGTAGCTGTAAATAAGATTATAAGCAGCGCGATGAGTTGTTTGCGTGGCAAAAGGACGCTAGCCAATAGGAGGCGCCTACAAAAAAGCATGAGCCAATAGGCACGCCTATAATTCAGTAACAGACGCCAGCGCCGTAGGCTCCTGTATAAAGCTTGTGTAATCTCCAAGTATATCACAACTATACAAATCCGTATAATAGCAATTTATACAGCATTTTTCATATAATACAGAAACGTTGTCCACAGTGGACTACGCACCGAAGTCTTAAAAGTATTAAAATTTTGTACGATAGGCCTGATAAGAACGTAAGAACCGCTGATGATAAAATAAATTAAGCCAAGTCGACACACGATACTGTTTAAGATTGGTTCAGAAAAAATTTCCCGTGTGATAAGCGTGTCTTCATTTAATCATCTTATATGCCTTTTTATGCCACGTAAAACTTCCCGTGCATTTCGGCAGCACAAAAGCATAATTGCGTAAATTTCTACAAAATTGACCTGTTTCCGAAAAATGGGATTATGGTCAAAAAATAAGGTAGGTCTGGTTATTTATAATAAGGTACATTTTCTGCCCTTAATATCATATTCAACACCAAAAATTTATTAAGTTAAATTGTTACATAACGTATCCTACGGGGAAAAGATTGCGCAATTTTCATTTTTCATACAAATTGTAACATAACGGAAAATAGTGATTACGTAACTGGAAAATATTGCGCAAGACGTGTTTTTTCAGCGGAAAATTGTAACATAACGGCGTAGTGCGTGGGCGATAATGCTGGAAAATTTTTTGCAAAAAAAAATGTAACCTAACGGGACGAACGTGAAAAATTATAACACTACGGGTTGAAACATAATGGCGCAACTGGTGTATTTGGTCCTGAAAATGAAGATTGCGCAATAATAGAAATTGAAAGAGGAGACAGGTTTCGGCGCAAGAGAGCATTTTGCGTCTTTATCTTTTTTGTTTGTTTGATGAATTGATCCGAAAGTTTTATTTATTGTATTTTGTGCAGCTTCAGTCTGAAGGCTTCAGAATAAAAAAATAATATCAGCAAAAAACAGCATGCAAAAACATTCTTCAGGTTAGGGAACTCTAGTTATACGTAATCGGAACGTCAAAAACGTCGCAATAATTATAACAAATTTTTGATAATTTAAAGTAGATCATTAATAAACTACTTTGTAGCTCGGCAATGTTGTTTAATTCGTGCAGTAACCAGTGCAATAAACGCTACCGACTCCTACAATCCCGCCGTTGTAACTTTTCGAGGGCATGCTCATCCAAATTATATTTTGTGTTAAAATAAAGTTATCGAGTTTTGCATGTAACGTACCAGTTTAACAATTCAAAACTTGTTTTTTGACAATATTTTTTGGTTTGCATGATACCATGCCCAGAAGTGCCGGCGCCTCCAGGATTTCGATTGATAAGAAGATTAAACTCATCTCGGCAAAATTTATTATTTCCAACTTTTTGGTCACGAACGATTGTATCTCGGGCACATTCCAAATCAGATCCACACAAGTACGCTTTCAATTAGGTGACAACACACTTTATGATAATT
>SCLG01000174.1:138664-148901 GCA_004367875.1 Oikopleura albicans | reverse complement strand
ACGACAAAGATGGAAAAGATAAGGACGACAAAGACAAAGATGACAAAGATAAGGAAGACAAAGATCATGATAAGGACGACAAAGACCACAACAAGGGTGGAGAAGATAAAGACGACAAAGATCACGATAAGGACGGAAAAGACAAGGACGACAAAGATCACGACAAGGACGATAAAGATCATGATAAGGACGGAAAAGACAAAGATGATGATAAGAATGATGAAAGTTCTTCTGGAGGTTTCGATTTCTTTAGTCTGTTCGGCCGCAAACGTCGCGAAGCAAATTATCGTATCCGATATTGATTTTAACAAAATTTTACAAAAACCATCTTTACCTTACACGGAACAGTATTATTTTGAGTTAATTGTATGCTTAACAGTTTTTGTCCTTTCTGGCATATTTGAATATGCTATAGTTTACTTAAAAATATTTCGAAGCCAACCAGTACTACGTTACAATATCTTGGATAACGTAAAAGGTTTTTTAAACCTGAGTATCTTCATTGTAACTGTAAATTTTCACACAATATTCTGCAATAAATGAATGTCAATTAATCTTTGTGTCTTTCTTATGGTATTTTATTTGCTTACTCAGGCGAGAGTTCGCGTACAACTCAGTTAATCTCGACGTAGATATTCATTTTGAAATTACCTATGAAAATTTAATCTCTCAGCACATTATATAAAGCTTCAATATAAGCTTAAAATATTACATCATCATTTTATATTCATCCTTTTTCATGCCTCATAGTAGGTTATTTCATTTGTATCTAACGGTTTTTACAGTTGCTTTTTCAATTTTTCGAACTTAGATACATCATTTTTCTTTAGTTTAGTACAAAAAATAATTTCTTACCTCATTTGAGTCGCTAGATATTAAAGATACAAAGGTTATGGGCCATAACTTATGGCAAAAATTATCCCTAACCCGGATTAACTCACTTGCTGTTTTGTTCAAATTAAAATTTTTTCAGCGACCTAGGGTCCACCCAATGAGTGTCTATAAGCACTGTGTAGTGTCACTTAGAGCATGTAGGTGATTTAGATTACCTACATATTCTCAAACCTGTATGGACCATACAAGTTTCGAGTTCTTCATTTGAACAAATTGTGCAACCCGTACCAATTAATCACTTTGTCGACACACAAATGAAATGTTTATATCATGGAACTCCAGGAAAATTTGTTTGCTTTTGGGGTTGGTTAGTGCTCATTATGAATTTCATAGTGCGCTAAATTAGCCAAAGGCCGTTACACAAAATTGCATATTCAATTAGCCAATATCTATTTGGGCTCTAATGGGCGCTCTTCACGTCTTCGAAAGTCTAAGTCCAAATGCACAATGGAAACCATCTTTATTTCTTAATGGAAACTTCAAGTATTTAAGCAATGAGTTTCGCAACGATTATCTGTCGAGAAGTCAACTATTGAGTCCATTATCTTTTTGACCAGCGAGCGCATTGTAAGGGCTATATAGGTTTTGGCGGCTGGTATTAAATGGATTTCACTTTTTAAAGCTCAAAACTTGAAACAAAAAATGTGGCTGAATGAGAAATCGGTTATTGATACTTTGTAAAGAGATGACGTTTAAGATGGACCCTACGATTCCTTTACAGACAAATTTTCAATATGAATATTTAAGGCTTGACTCTCAGGGGGAAGGAGTTTTTGGGAACCCGTAGGGGGAAATGCGTGTAAATAACCACGCACTTTAAAAATTCCCAATAATTCAAAAAAACTGGTAAAGCCAAGTTGTAGAGCTCGTCAAACTACGTCAATCTGACTATTCAGAGATTGATTTCGGCTACCAAGGCCCCCTAGAGAGCTGTTTGAAATCTCCAACCTACGCAAAAAATAACACCGAATTTTCTCGAAAAGGTGAGGGGGGTCACCAATACCCGTTTTGCACTACGGGGCCTCCATATGCCTTAAATAGACGAAAAAACTACTTGCGTGTCTATTTACACGCACTATACCGTGTAAAACCAAGAACAGTTTAATAATTAACAAATTTCTCTTCAAAGTTCTTAAAGCTATGTTAATCCCATCCGTTCCCAAAAATATCACCGTCTGAACAAATTTTGGTCAGATCATAATGGTTAACCATAATTTATGGTCTAAATGACGTAACTTATTACGGTCAGTTCGAGCACTTTTCGAAAAAATATCACTGAACGGCATAAAAACTGTATAAAAATTTGATTTAAATTTCGATTCAGTTTTCCATACATAATTTATCGATCGCGTCTAATTTGTTTACAAATGAAGAAGTTCGTCGTGTAGGCACACATAAAGCCAATGCAAAAAAATAAAATAAGGCAACACTACTCCGTTGAGAATTAGGTTACAATTAGTAGACCCTTTAAATTCCATTTGTATGATATTCAGACTAGAGAAGATACGATTTAAGACGCGTTAAATATTTTTTTTTTTCAATTCCAGATGGAAATTTTTATGCGGAAAATGAGTGAATAAGTTTACAAATCTTGCACTTATCAAAAATTAATCGGTTATATATGCAGACGGCCGTTATCTTTTGAATAATTAAATTTATATACAGTGTAAGAGAATCTCACATAGTTTTTTATGAGTTCTCAGTTTATATAAGATTTCTGATGAATGTGCTTATGCTACGTATGTTTCATTTTAAAGAGGTTTAGAGAGTTTCGTGGCCAGCTTTTAGACAATTTAAGTAGTTTTTTATTTTGTTTTAGGAAAATAATATCAATTACAGAGGTGAATTTTGCGACCACAATGGAAAAAGTACACATTTCTAATTTACACCAACTGAGTCGTTATTTTTTAAAACAAATTTGAAAAAAAAAATGAAAGATAACGACCTAGTGCTTTACACATAACGATGTGTGTTTTGGAAAAACAAATCGCAAAAAAGTTGAAGATACCGGGGTGAAACATAATGGCGCCCCTGGTGTAGTTTATAATTTAGAAAAATTCACCATTTATGGCCATACAGTCGTCGACCTAAAGACCGCTAGTTATACCTGAAACGGGTTGTTTCTTTTCTTCTTCTTTTTTGCCCTTTTCGGGACGCGGACTGTACTTTCACTAGTGTGATATTAAATTGTAAAACAAGCGTGAACACTAAACGTTCCCTAACTTGTTCTTAAAAGTGTGCAGATCATCGAACTTCAAAAATCGAATTATAATAAAACTCCAAAAACTGGCAGAGAAATTACAAAAAAAGTAAAAAATTAAAAAAAATTAAATTGGCGAAAGAAAATAGTAGAAGTAACAATTTACGGACTTCTAAAAGATGTTAGAATTTCAAATGGTCTATCGTCCTGATTTTAAAACGCGAAAAAACATTTTTAGGGGAAATGTAATGCAAAAATATAAAAAAAAATAAATCGCCTTTTGGTCATTTGCCTTTCAGTGATTGGCCTATCGCACTCAAATTAGGCCAATTACATAGGCCTCAGACGTGCTGTCAAGCAACGTTACCAAAAAGTGGTAACGTTATTAATTTATTTCCCGTTTAAAAATCACTACGATATTATATTGATTAAAGTAAAATTGACAGTAACGCAGATTTAAAAAAAAATGTGCAAAACTTTAGAGCCCATTTAAATTGATACCCATGAGCTGATAAATTAAAGAAATAAACTTTGTTTATGAGCTACAATGTATGTCCTTTGGCTAGCGGTATATACAGACCGCAACAAAAACAAAAAAATCTAACCATTAAAATGATCAACAAAATGTAAAGCGGGATTAGTAACCTAAACTAAATATGACAACTAATCCCTAAAGACAAAAAAATTAATTGCTTTTAATTTTTAACCATCGTGTCCAGACATTTGTGAACATTCGGTTCATATGTTTGCGGGTACAAGAAAAAAAAACACAACACAAAAAAATCACGAAAACCCACAACTGTCAATTGACAATGACGACCGCCGATCTTCGCCCGTTATCTCACTGGCCATAAATATTTTATGCAAGTCGAATACCCTGGGGAATATTCGGATTTCGTGACCATCGAAAAAAAAATAAAATGACTGAAACACGCTCCTGATTAAAACAAGAACTTTTTAGTTCGCTTTTAGCGAACGCGCTTAATCGCGCTCCAACCAAAAAATATTATTTTTTCCCTATATTTTAGAGACCGTTTATGGAATTACGGGTTTTCCTTGGTGATTAAAGGTTGAGATGAAAAACAACAATTTTTTATTTTTAAAACAAACAAAAATGATCCATTTTTCAAGCTTTTCATTAAACTTTTATTTCAAGATTTGTTTTTTTAACAATATTTTGATTTAAAGTGGACACATCGAAATTTTATTTCATTTTTTATCACATGAAATTTCCAGAGTAATTGAATCGTAATTAATAAGTTATATAAAATTGTTGAAAATAACAGATTTCGACTAGGGCTCGGCACAATCGGCTCGCTTGGGCTCACTCGGAGCCAAAAATACAATTTGGCTCGGCTCGACTTTTTTTGAGTTAGAGCGAGCCCAGCCGAACCAATTCAAAAAAAAATTGAGGGCTAAAAAGCCAAGCCGAGCCGAGCCAAAATAGAGCCAATTATGCCGAGCCCTGGAAATTTTCGACCATATTCCAGGATAATCATTTTCACTAGTTTTAAACATAATTTGTGGTAAATTATTTGATCATAACTACGAAAATTGGAATTTGAAATTCTAGCCGAAAAATTCCATCATATTTTTTCATCTCTTGGATTTGTAGACTTGTACCAATCAAAACGATTTGTCCATAAAGTATTGCGACAAAAACTTCATAAATGAAATCTAATACGTAAAACATACGAATAATGGCAGAAGATGTTGAAGGATATGGGTCGTTTAAACCAATGTTTTGGTTTTTCATTGTTCTTTGGACACTTCTGGGATTGATAGCTCTTGGTACGTCAAAACATATTTTATAAAAACGATCCTATGATGGCTAATGACACCAGTTTACAGGCTTGCCTCACAGATGTAAAATTTCTGTTTTTTCGAAAAACTTGAGAACGAGAACGCTAATAGAACAAAGGAACGCAAGAACACCGCTCTAGGCCATTTTTTCATCACAAGACAGAATATAACAGCAATTTAGAAGGGGTTTCTGTTATATAAAAAAATAAAAAAAATGCGTTCTGGGCCTTTTGTCCATCACAAGAACGCTCCAGAACGCGTTAGACCGGTATAGAACGCCACAAGTAAAAAAACAGAACAAGAGTTCTTTTCAGGTCTGTTCTGAAAATGAGAACAGAACTTTCACCTTTCTGCTTTGCCTGATAACTAATCAAGTTCTTTTAGGGATTTTTAATCTCATATGAATGTTTTTTTCGTAGAAAGTTTTTTATTGAAAACAACAAAGAAAAACCGCCAGACGGTTGTGACCCAATAATTTATACAAATTTTGTAGAATCCAGAATTCGCAGACATAATTACCTTGTTATGCATAACCCCGAAATTGTTAAAATTTTTTTTTTGCCAATTCCTGATTCAACCAATTCCGAATTCTACCAATTCTGATTTTATTGAGTCCGGAATGTTCTACAAATTCCGGATTCTACCAGTTCTGTCCCACCAATCAGACCTTGAGTCAAAATACCGAGTGACCTGCAACCAATTGTCGGTCGAAATTAGTTCCGTTAATATTTTTTTTCTTTTCGACATGGACATTTTCCGAGTGAAGTCGTCAATTTTTAGAGCCTAATTATTTTCAATCCGCATTAATCTGACCTTAAACCGACATCGTTTTTTTAATGTAGCTCTCCTAGACCTTCTCAGTAAAATTGAAAATAAAATGACCCGAATAAAATTACTTTCAATCTCTAATTAATTAAGTGCCTTGAAATCACATATTGACTTTTCTCATTTTAGCGTTTTTTGTGTATTTAAATTGCTGCGGTTTCTGCGAAAAAATGGAAAGTCGACCAAAACGAAAACGAATTAAGGTACGTACATAAATATAAATGTATAAGTTTAATATCGTCCTGATTTTAAACCGCGGAAACATTTGTTTAGCAGAAATGCATATTTCTCCTTAAGTTTGGCACTTAAGAGGGGGAGGACTGTAATACAAAAATATTTTAAAAGAAGGAAATCGCATTTGGATGATTTGCCATTCAATGATTGGCCAGGCGCGTTCATAAAAGACCAATGACAGGCCACATAGGCCTCAGACGCGCTGTCAAGCAACGTTACCAAAAAGTGGTGACATTATTTATTTTTTTCGCGTTTGAAAATCACTGCGATACATTGATCCATACCAACATGTTTAAAATAAACGGTACAACAAAAATGACCATTTTCGGCCATTATTTAAAATAAGCCGTCATAAAAAACGGACTTGAATAGTTTTAAGCTTGTCAAACTGAACCATGTTCTTCAAAGGGGCCTTCAATTATTATTGTGGTTATAAGTTATAACTAAAAATCGAAAAATGATGATTCGTTTTCACTAGTATTATTTGTTATTTTGAGTTTTTCATAATCTTGCGACATACTTGGCCAATAAGAGATTTAATTTATCATTTTGTTTTTGCCTGGAGTTGACTTTTTTGCCTGGTGTTTTTGCGGTTTTCTGTTTGTTCTTTAAGATTTTTCCATGAATGCGATATAAAGCAATCAACAATTTGGAAACACATATTATTATTAGCAATTCAGAATATGGTTCGAATTCATGGAAAACTGCCGATATACTCCTCCCCATATTTTTTTATTCCAGTACATTTATACACCGGAGTCACATAAAGGGCATATCAAGTTAGCGAAGGTTTAAAAACTCAAATATACTCGTACAGTATGTCTTTTTTATTCTTTTAATAACGGGTACGTGTTTTCTCCCCTCAATTTGAATAAGTGGTGAATATCTGATTTATCCAAAAAACAAGGAAGTGTTTTGATTTGGCTAAGTTTGCATGTTCACTGAACAATTCGTTTGGCGAAATTCATAATAAATGAACATTGTACCCGGAATGCGTGGCCCAATGCCAAACGACAGCTGAAGTTAATGTTCTTCATTGACCGTTGACAGTTGAAAAGTATGTAATCTTTTCCCACATCTAGCATACAATATTAAGTGGCCCCTGGAGTCATTTCAAAAAATTCAGGGTAGTCGCCAAATAAGGGCCGCTCAAATAAGAATCGCAATAGTCTAATAAGGGTCTATCGCGCCGAATAAGGGTCGATTTCGACAAATTAGGGTAGGCCGTGCTAAATAAAGGTCGCTTTTGCTGAATAAACGGTAATTGCTCCAAATAACGGTCGCTTTTTCGAGCGAAATAGTGTTGCTCCATATAAGGGTCTCTGGTGTTAAGATTGATTCGTAAGCATATTTTTTTTTATCATTTTTCATCATTTATTTCATCCCCTTGTGGACATAATTAATTTAAATTTCTATTTAAGTCAAAATTAATCTTTGAGTTGGTAAAATCAAAAATAATACACAAAAATATGTATATTCAGTAACCGCATTAAAAGATTTGAAGATTTGAGTTTCTGTAAAGTAAAATCAAAAAGAAAGGCTTTCACTTCAAATAATTATCAGGCGGCTTTTGTCAGATTTATTCAACCAAATGGGTATAAGAATTTAGCTGTCATGAAAGTAATTTGAATCAAGACTTAATTCGGCCGGAAAATCGAAGAGCTTTACCATTTGTCGTATGGGTTTTATCGATTTATCTAACAATGCAATTGCTATCATAAACGACCGCAAATAAAAACGAACACCAACCTTCGCAGTTTATGTTCTTTTCTTGACTCTCAGGGGTCTATTAGTCTAAGTTCGCACCACTTACAATCATGCGTTTATTATCACCATGTTTGTCAAGTTTTAAAGTCTTAAGGACGGGTCTATAGCGTTTTTTTACAAAATTTACTTCACGGGAAAACGGTATAAAAGCTATTTCACGCCATTGATTTCATTAATTTGTGCTACGAGCTTATCTAGAAATGTTGGAAGTGTCTCATGAGAAAATGTTCGACACCATAACCACCCACGTAGCGCCACCACGTGGGCGTGAAGTTGAAGAAAATTCATATTTCAAACTCTATAGGCTATCAGAGTTTTCACGCGATTGATTTATTTTTTTGGGCAAAATGCGTCAAATATCAATGGCAACAATAAAATGAAAAGTTTTTTTAATTAAAAAATCCAGAACTCGAGCAATGCTTGAAAAACTGGAAAAGACAGGGGTTTCGCAACTACTCTTAAAGTCTTAAGTTAACCCATAATAACAACTTTTCCCGTTCAGGCTTTATTCTGGAAAAAATCAGTATCGTGAACAAATTGTTTTATACAGAGGTTTTATTTAACTCCGAAAATGGAAAAAACGTGAAAACGGTGGGAATTTTTTTTTTCTGAAACTGACATATGTGATCAGTTTGATGCGAAAATGACATAAGTGTTATGAAAAAATTGAAGCAAGACACACGTTTTGGCGCTAGAAGGCATTTTAGAAGCCATGTCGGCAAATTTTCTCCGTTCTCAGGTTTTTTTCATTTTCGGACTTCTCCATTTTCGGTTAATGCCTTTTCAAGGAGGTTGTTTTCTAAGTTTTCGGACAAAAAAAATAACCTATACACAGGTTAAGTACTTAACCGTCCACTAACATTTTTTCAAAACTGGACGGTTAAGCCGGTTCCGGACGGTTAAGCCGGTAGGGCGTAGGTTGATTTTTTGGGGAAATTAAAAAAAACCAAGTGGACGGTTAAGCAAAAATAGGGTGGACGGTTAANTTTGTTTAGCAGAAATGCATATTTCTCCTTAAGTTTGGCACTTAAGAGGGGGAGGACTGTAATACAAAAATATTTTAAAAGAAGGAAATCGCATTTGGATGATTTGCCATTCAATGATTGGCCAGGCGCGTTCATAAAAGACCAATGACAGGCCACATAGGCCTCAGACGCGCTGTCAAGCAACGTTACCAAAAAGTGGTGACATTATTAATTTTTTTCGCGTTTGAAAATCACTGCAATACATTGATCCATACCAACATGTTTTAAATAAACGGTACAACAAAAATGACCATCTTCGGCCATTATTTAAAATCAGCCGTCATAAAAAACGGACTTGAATAGTGAACAATAACGTTTTAAGCTTGTCAAACTGAACCATGTTCTTCAAAGGGGCCTTTAATTATTATTGTGGTTATAAGTTATAACTAAAAATCGAAAAATGATGATTCGTTTTCACTAGTATTATTTATTATTTTGAGTTTTTCATAATCTTGCGACATACTTGGCCAATAAGAGATTTAATTTATCATTATGTTTTTGCCTGGAGTTGACTTTTTTCTTTATAAAAGTCAAAAAATCGAGGTGTTTTTGCGGTTTTCTGTTTGTTTTTTAAAATTTTTCCATGAATGCGATATAAAGCAATCAACAATTTGGGAACACATAATATTATTAGCAATTCAGAATATTGTTCGGCTTCATGGAAAACTGCCGATATACTCCTCCCCATATTTTTTTATTCCAGTACATTTATACACCGGAGTCACATAAAGGGCATATCAAGTAAGCGAAGCTGAAAAGTGGGCACATAAACCGAAATTGGGCACTTAAGCCCGCAAGCGTAGGCGGAAAACTTTGCTGGAATTTTTTGGGCACATAAAGCGACGGTCGGACTTTTTTGTATCAAATTTGAGGATTTGTATCAAATTTCAGAGCATAAACTGTTAATTTTGTTCTTCTAAATATAAAACTAAAAAACTTAGTTCAAAAGGGCAAAAAATAGAAAAATTTTATTTCTCACTTGTCGGTCGATACAAAAAAAGAGATTTTGAAATTATGAAAATGACTCAGTGGGCACATAAACCCTCATGCGTGGGCGGGATTCTTGGAAAACTTTTCCTCAAAAACTGGGCACATAAACTATCCAGCGGGGCTAAGTGGGCACATAAACCCCGGGCAAATAAACCCTCAAGGAGTGTATACTCGAACAGTATGTCTTTTTTATTCTTTTAATAACGGGTACGTGTTGTCTCCCCTCAATTTGAATAAGTGGTGAATATCTGATTTATCCAAAAAACAAGGAAGTGTTTTGATTTGGCTAAGTTTGCATGTTCACTGAACAATTCGTTTGGCGAAATTCATAATAAATGAACATTGTACCCGGAATGCGTGGCCCAATGCCAAACGACAGCTGAAGTTAATGTTCTTCATTGACCGTTGACAGTTGAAAAGTATGTAATCTTTTCCCACATCTAGCATACAATATTAAGTGGCCCCTGGAGTCATTTCAAAAAATTCAGGGTAGTCGCCA
>SCLG01000174.1:126218-137625 GCA_004367875.1 Oikopleura albicans | reverse complement strand
ATTTTTTCAAAACTGGACGGTTAAGCCGGTTCCGGACGGTTAAGCCGGTAGGGCGTAGGTTGATTTTTTGGGGAAATTAAAAAAAACCAAGTGGACGGTTAAGCAAAAATAGGGTGGACGGTTAAGCAAAAATAGCCATTTTTATATAAAAACTTGATCTCCTATAACACGTGACTCTTTTCTATGACTGTTATTTCTTACTATTTTACAGTTTTTTACTCAATTGCCCATTAAAAAAGTTTTAATATTGCTATATGACATCAATTTTTGAGAAACAAAGAGAAAATTTTCAAAATAATTTACTAAAAAACGGACGGTTAAGCCAAACTGGACGGTTAAGCCGGTAGGGCGTAGGCGTTAGCTCTGAAAAAAAAATTAGCAGAAAAGTGGACGGTTAAGCCGGTTCCGGACGGTTAAGTAATGGACGGTTAAGTACTTAACCTGTGTAGTGGGTGCTGAATAAAGGATTGCTAAATAAGGGTCGTTAGTGGTAAATAATGGTTGGTAGTACTTAATAAGGGTTGCTTTCATCATACAATATTGGCAATATTATATTGCTTTCCCTGGGCATTTATACAAGATTTTGGTCCGTATTAAATGCATAAAATAAATATAAATTGGGTTAAAATTCTGGGTGTGATAAATTAGGGCTGTTTTCCAAAAATCATTTACCGACGCTTAATATGCAGTCGATCTGACTATTCAGAAATTGATTTGGGCCACCAGGGGAAATATTCAACCTACGCAAAAAAACACGGTCAATCGAATTTTCTCGAAAACTTGTGGGGGCGGGGGTCAGTAATACCCGTTTTGCCCTACGGGGCCTCCATATCATATGGACCATATGCCTTTTATCGACGAAAAAACAAGTTGCCTGTCTTTATACACGCACTTCCCTTGGGAGCTAAACTGAATTTTGGAATTTTGGCATAAATGCTATTAGTTTTATCGATGAGAATGTCCAACATAGATAAAAAGTCTGAGGTCTCTTGACTCCCTCAGGGGACAAATTAACTAAAATATAATGGCATAATACCATAATGATATTTTTGATGACCATTTTGACATTACCAATTTGCTTTTTCTATTAACTGGTAAATAACTGCAGGACCGAAGAAAATAAAATCTACAGGGTTATTATTTATTAACTCTGCCCTTTCAATTAGGTTAACAGGAAGTCCAGCAGATAGCCCTTAATTATCCATATGTTAATAATTTATGTTAATCCTTGCTTCATGTTGGAAAATAAATTATTCAATATTCCCGACCATGGTACACTCGAGTCCACCTTTAACATAACACGATTTACTTGTTTAATTCAAATATAACACATATCGCAGTGATTTTCAAATGCGAAAAACATAAATAATGTTACCACTTTTTGGGAACGTTGCCAGGCAGCGAGTCTGTGGCCTATGTGACCTGTCATTGGTCCTTTTTGAGCGCGCTCGGCCAATCACCGAATGGGAAATCACCAAAAGGCGAATTCCTTCTTTTAAAATATTTTTCTATTACAGTCCTCCATATATGAATTTTCGCTAAAAAAATTTTTTTGCGCGTTTTAAAATCAGTACGATAGATACCGAATTAAGAAAAAAATATTATTAACTCCTAGGAGTCTATTAGTGGAAATTTGGAATTAACGCCCTAAATAGACCAACAATGATAGTAAACCGGGCTGAATCGAAAATCGCTGAAACACGGGTCTAGATAAATTTTATGAGAAAAATATAAAACATGAAACGGAACTAATTTTTCCCGAAAAAAATAAGTTTAACGTAGTCTCAAAGGCGGTTAGTCTAAAACCATTTCATAAAAAGCGACCCTTATTTAGCACAAGTCACACTCATTAGAACCCTGTATATATGATGCAGCTCGACCGTACGATTTTTTTTTCGCATAATTTCAATTTGTAGATTCTCGTATAAAAAAGTTGTTCGTAGAAAACATATCTCGCGGAAAACTTTTCCCCAAATGTTGCGAAAAAAAACCTTCTGTTCAAAACTTGCTTCTGCGAAAGGCACCGAATCGCATGAAAACGTTGGACCCAAAATAAATGTTAAATTTTTTAGTCGCGACGGTTGGACAAAAAATCGAGGAGCAAATCCGGAAAACTGGAACCTGTATATTTTAATAAATCTGCTTTTCAAATGCCAGAAATAAATCATACAAATATATAAAATTGACAAATAATGTGGAACCGAGTTCTCACAAAACAAGAACTAGTACTTAAAATCTCGATGAAATTTCACAGGTAAACTGATGGAGGATCAAACAATATACTGGTAGATTTGTCTAGGGACCTTTAAGTGGTCCAAATAGTGGACCAAATAGTGGTCCAAATATTGGTCCAAATAGTGAAGCTAATAGTGGTCCAAATCTACTTTCGATTATCGCAATCGACGAAGTTTGATGAGCCCTACAATTTGGCTTGGCCAGTACTCTTGAAAAATATTTAGTTGGGGCAGGCCTTTTCAAAAATTATGAATTTCTTTTATGTTAAATAACATAATACCTTATGTTACATTGAGCCTTATAATTTATGTATTATTAATATTTTATGAATGTTAATTTATCCAAATTACTATTATTACTAACGAGGCTCGGCACGCGGCTCATATAAGACATGGCTTTCTTTGGGTTAGGTTAACTTATGTGAGCTAAGCCAAGCCAAAGAAAAATTCTGGCTTACATAAGATAAGAGAAGAAAAAATAAGAATTGGGAAAAATGGGCAACAATTTTAAAATTCATTTTTTCAAGCTGAACAAAACAGTTATTAACAGTTTTTTTCGAAAAAATGACCCGTCTAATTCTTATTTTTTCTTCTCTAAGCTAAACCAACACTTTTTAGTCGCTAATATTAGCTAAGCCAAATTAGATTCTGGTTTAGGTAAGCCAAGCTAAGCCAAAGGAAAATATTTCCAAAATAGCTTATGCAATCGAAGCCAAAATTAAATTCTGCACCATTATTTAATAAATTTGAGCCAATAACGCGTTTTTAACTTCAATTGGCGTCAACGTAGGTTAAAAATGATTTGTCGGCGACTGATTGGCTTTTACAGTTTGCGGATCAAATTTCGAACCAAATCGGGCTATTTTATTAGATATCCTGCCGAAGGGTGAAAATTCATAAACCTACGTTGACGCAAATTGATGTTAAAAACGCGTTATGAATTATATTATATTGATAATATGACATCACCGCGGGTCAGAAATTTAGTTCTAAGCTATGCAAAGTAATAAATCACTTTAATTTAATTACAGAATTACTATCAACAAAAATCATCATTGATTTTACTTTGTCACACACAAAAATAAATCTGCCGAATCACTTTTCTTTCAAAAAAAGATTTGAAACAATAGCCGAGAGCAAGTTACAAATATTATTTTTGTTACGGAAATTCCATTTTGTTTGTCATTGCCTCACATTGACCTTTAATTTTATGATTTTTTTNATATCTAGCACACTGTCACTTTATTTTTTAACAAATAAAAATGTTAGCCCACGTGACCCGAAGAGTAAACTCCGGTAACGGTACACCAAATAAATGGATGAAAAATCTATAGAGAGAAATGATTTTGACGTAATTTTACACTTTTTTGACGTAATTTTACCATGCCGATTCTAACCGATCAATTTGTGGTTTCTAGAAATAACAAAGACGCGAAATACACGGTGACTCTCGAAAAGGTCAGTTTCACTTTCATTATTTTATAACAAAAACGACACTTGAAAAATGTGACACAATTACACGTATCAATAATGAGTCATTAATCGTATTTTTACAACTTCGGCCACAAAATTTATGACATTAAATTTAACCCATACGGAGCAGCGTGGGCCTAAGATGCACCTCTGAACTTTTATAGTGATAACCAGTGTTGGAAACGTTGGCCAACGCTCCAAATTTTCTCAACGCTCTTAATGCGTTGGGAAGAAAATTGTCTCAACGCGTTGCTTGGCCGTTGGTAGGTGGCCAACGCATCTAAACGCCCAACGCTTCCAACACTGCCAGTGTTACACTGGTGTTAACCTTTTCTAAAACCCATTCTATACGACGTAGTTTTTTCTACTGAATCCAACCACGATAAAAAAATAATGGCAACAAAAAACCGGCAAAAAATCCAGAACTTCATGATTTGCCCCTAAGTACCTTTTTGCTCTCTTGCGCCCAAACTAGTATTCATTTTCAACAATCACTAAAAAAAATTTTTAATTAATTACTAATTAGATATAATATCTAAGAGCCGAAATTCTTTTGCGTAGGTTGAAAATTTCAAACATCACTTTAGAGGGGTGTTTAAAATCAGTTTCTGAATAAGTTTTTTTCTTTCGAAAAGTTTCAATTTGCCCAGTTTTCTTTTATCAAATATAACATTCATATACAATTAATGTGAATTTTTGTTAATAGGATGAGCTCTATTTCACCGGCATTAAAGGTTTCAAAGTTAACTGGTGCGATCTTGTTGGCGTTCAAGTGGTGCCGCCCGTGAATAATAATTATCTTCATTATAATGTTGTTCTATTTCACTATCCATTTGTGAAACGTAGTTTTGGCAACGCGAGAAGAAAACGTGAAAAAATATATATACAGGTCGAGACGGACTCTAATGATGATGATGCAAGACAACGAAATCGAGAAAAAGCTGACGAATGGACATGGTCAAAATAATTAAAACAATGCGTAAAAATTGCTTCGTAATGGTGGATTTCATAATCAAAATGCACTTTTTTTTCGACCACCTCAAATCAAAAAACTAATTTTGCCAAAAGATAGAGCGTTAAAAACTAGCCCATGACTTTTTTATTAATTTCTGAAAAAAAAAACATTTCCGACCCTTATTTGGCCGTTTTAGTGCTTTTTTTTTGCTAAACACTGTTCGGACTAAGGATTTTTTGTTTTTGTTGTTAGAATGTTGTTTTTAGCATCAAACACTAGCCCTTCAAAAGTTGTCTGCTAAAATCGTACTTTCAACCCCAATTGACCAGTGGTGTCCACGTAGCTGGACAAATGGTCAAAAACCAGGGTCAAAACCAGACTTAATTTTAAATTAAGCACTATTTGAGCACTTTTTCAACTTTTTTTTATCACAAATCGAAATGTTGTCCAAAAAGAACATACCATGATCAGCCTTGACCCCTGAGTGGTTGATTTGATCAAAAAAGTGCATTTTGATTATGAAATCCACCAATGCATTTTCTGAATGCCCGAAGTTGTTTTATTGGACAGTTTAATTTTGAATTTGAATTTCTCTAATAAGGTTATTCTTAGCTGAAAATGAACCATTTAGAATCTTAATGAATAGAGATTCACATTGGATTCCTGCGTAGGAATATGTCCTCTTGTCAAACTCGGAGCAGGTTTCTCTCTCCCACACTAATTTTTATTAATTTCAAAATTATTTAGAGAAATTCAGCGAGAATATAACTGGTTCATTTTAAGCTGAGAATTATCTTGGTTTGGTAAAAGTTAAAGCCGCAAAGTTCAGGCCTTAAAAAGCCTTAGGTAGTTTTTTTAGGTTGCACAAAAAACGGCAATGGACTCCGATAATTTTAACCCCCGAAAAGTCCATTGCCGTTTTTTGTGCAACCTAAAAAAAACTACCTTACGCATTTGAGCACATATAATTTGTTCATCGTTTGCGTTTATTAAAGACACGCCTGCGCAGTTATCCGGCACCCTATGCAATTATACGGCACCAGACTGAGTTAACCGGTACCCTTCGCAGTTATCCGGCAAGTTTCTTTTCTTAAAACCTTTCGGAAACCTTCGTAAATTAGTCAAAATCAGCAAAAGTATAAATTTAGTATTTACTAGTAAATACTCTAATTTATCTTACCCTAGAAAATAGACCAAAATAAATCTTCAGGGTATACTTCTTAAAATAATATTTTCCAGATATTGTGGTTTATAGAGATAGGGTAATCAACCGATATTTTATATGAGCATATTACATGTATACTAGTTTCCACTTATTTTGTGGTTTGCGAAAGATAAAGGTAAAACTAGTGTATACATAAATGTATACTAGTGTATTTATATGTAAACTGTCGGCGGATTACCCTTTCTCCATAAAAACGTCAATTATCGTCATTTGTCTGTCATTTGTCGCCGGTTTTGTTTTTATTATTTCATTTGTTTTGACCAATCGAGTAGGCCATGCACATAAAAAACGCAAAATTTGGTCAAATCGGAACTTCATTTGGCAGTGGAATTCGACGTCGGTATCTGGTTCTTGTGAATCCCGCCGGCGGAAAGGGAAAAGCGATGAAAATTGCAAATGAGCAACTGTTGCCCATCATGGGGGAAGCAGAAATCGAATATACTTTAATAAAAACCGAAAGACAAAATCATGCAGTGGAAATTGTACGCGATTTAAATGTAGAGGAATATACCGGCGTGGCAATAGTTAGCGGCGACGGACTCTTTCATGAGGTCGTTAATGGGTTAATGCAACGAAAAGATGCAGTCACTGCAGTTTCAAAGGAAATTGTGTTTAAAATTTATTTTAACACTTGAGGCGCTGTTTTTATTACACTGCGGTCGCGACAGTGCCAAATGGCACTGTTTTCATTTATTTTACTTATAGCTCGAAATCGACAAGAGTTATACGGTATAACTTATACCTAATCGAGGTTTTGTATTCGTTTTGTTTGTTGATGACGTATATTTTTTTTCCAAAATTAATTTCCGGTTACCGGAAATGTATATCCAATTATAGAACGTGCCAAAGTATTAATACGGTAATCGGGACTCCATGTATTGTTGATCGGGCATTGTATAAAAAATAGACGACAAATTCGAATTTGCCGTAGTCGAGTTAGTGTAAGTTGCTATTTAGCCGATAATAGGTGGTACCAAATTATAAAAACCGGTAACCGAATGTGTATAACCGGTTAACCGAAAGTTTATTTTGAAGCAGAAAGTAACTGTGATCAGCAAACAAAATGAATACAAAAACCAGATTGAAGATTACTCATATCGATTTCGAGCTATTCGCGAAATGAATGAAAACAGTGCCATATGGCACTGTCGGGATGCAGGAGTTAAAGGGGTACCGAAAAAAGATTGCATAAGTTTCCATTTTGAACACTTTTAAAGCTAGCACTTGTGCCTATACCTGCGGGTTCAGGAAATGCACTAGCAGCATCAATTGTTTATTCCTCGACCGGTATTCACAACGATCCGGATTTATTACTAAATATGCTCGTAATGTTTGCCACTGGGATTCCGACCAAAAGCACCGTTTGCCGGATTAGACAACCCAAGTACCTATATTCAACAAATTATTAAATTAGTTCCGAATTCGGCTCAAATTAATTAAAAAATAAGCTGACAAAATTCAATGTACAGTTTGTTTCATAACGAGTTGACACTTTCGTTTTCGATTTTTTCGTCAAAAATTGACGACTCGTTCTGAACTGTCACTTTGTTCCGTCACTTTTGGCCAATTTTTGCACAAAAAACTTCGAAAAGTGCCACTTCGTTTCAAACTGTCAACTCGTTTCGTGTCAACGCGTTATCACACCAACTGTAGTAAAGAAATTTAATTCAACATTTTTGCTTTTGTATTTCCTCAATTACAGGGTGAGGTAATATAGATGCTAAGCCGTTTTTGGTGATTTATATTCCCTCAACGCACTCGCGAACCAAAAACGGCTTAGCATCTATATTACCTCTCCCTATATTATTCTAAAGCTTACTATTTTAAAACTTCTAGTTGAACTCCGAACCGAAGTTTAAACCTTTTTGGGTTCATTAAAAGTATTTCCAGTAGTGGCTGCCCTATTGTTTTGATATAAACCATTAGTCACTAACACCATTCAGTGTGCCCGACCGTTACTCGTTTTTATTGCAAATGTGGGGAATCATGGCGGACATTGATTTCGATTCGGAAAAATATCGAAAGCCTTTTGGTGGAAATCGATTTATTATTTCAGCCCTCAAACATATTTCAACTTTGCGCAGCTATAAGGGATGTTTAGAATTGTTTGAGGAAGACGCAAATGATTGGACCAGAATAGAAGGCCCATTCGTCAATGTTATTGCAACGTATGTATTTTTTTTCATTTCTCGATTTTGCCAGTTCAATGGGTTACAGTCCCGAGTCTCGTAAGTGACGCAAAAAATTGGCCAAAAACGCGTCACTTAAGGGGGTCCTGGTACTTAAGGGGCTATTTTTTTAGATAAAAACGACATTTTTTGTTAATATCTATTTGTTTTTTTAGCTTGAAAGCAACTTTTTTGTTCATTTGTGTTCATTGTTATTCAAAAAACTCGGTGATTGACGCTTGTTGGGTAGTCTTTTTGATAGGTAACAATTCTCCGCTGGTTGTACCGAGAACAGTTCCATGCCGTTTTTTGAATTATTGCGAATTTTTAAGTCGTTTTTATATACACACATTTCCCCCTACGGGTTCCAAAAAAATCCTTCCCCCTGAGAGTTAAGACCTTCAAAAATGTACATAAAAAACTGTACATAAACAACCTGTTAATCAAATGAACAAATATAAAGAAATAAATAAAACAGGTTTTGATCTTGAAAATTTTTGATTTCAAACGTATATTTTTGCAAATTTGAAAGTTCACGGAATTTCAGGAATAATTTCAGAAATGTGTCCCATTTTTCATTTGATGCCCTTGCACGAACGTCTCGCAAAATTCAAGATCTCGATCGTAACTCCTCGCCGTTGTTGACTGTACATATTTACAAAGGCACGGGTAAAATTTCGACCGCTGAGTTACTATTGGCAATGTCCGACCCCGACAAGTTAGATACGCTGGAAAAAGATATTCCCGGTTTAACAACGTATCGGATTTCGAAAATGCGACTTCAACCGTCTAGGAACCGGACAAACAAACAGACAGTAAAAGGCGCCTAATTGTAATATAACTTATGCATGGTTATTCTAGTATGATTTTTTTTTCGATAACTCTTTGTTGATTTTCATTGTTTTTGTATTATCAAACCACTAAGCCATACAACGTCAACTACACAGGGTGCGCCGTTAACCGGCAGCGCCTACGCTATTTGCCGTTAACCGGCAGTTTTTTGCTCGAAAATTTTTCAGCAAAAACGCCTACGCATGAACTCATTAAGCAGTCTATTTGCAATTAACCGGTAAGTTTCCATTAAAAATTTGTGCCGATTAATAGGTTACCCTGTGTATAGCTCAAAGAACTCACTTGACCTTATAGCGGTCAAAATGACGAACATTCGCGAATGTTAAAACATAAATAACCTAAGACGCCTTCCGCCTACGCATGTCCCCATTAACCGGTCTATTTGCCGTTAACCCTGTGTATTATAGTTAAATGAGTCCCCTTTGACCTCATTTTTTGATGTTTTTCGAGATACATGGGTAGTCCAATTCTGCGACACCCAGTCCCGAAACACTTTTCAAAAACTTCACTTTCGGCATGTTTTTTTTATTCCGAAAACAAATTCAAGTCCAACTCTGGGGCTTTTTTGGTTGATTTAATGAGACTAATGTCCAATTCCGGGACAAAAAAAAAGGAATCTGAATCAGAAAGCGTTCCAGATTTCGACAACCTTTGAAATTTTGAATGTAGCTTGATTCCGAGTCATAGTGAAGAGCCTGGTGCATTTATGGACGTAGATGGTGAACGAACACCTTATGGGTTAATGGAAGTCGATGTTCTTCCTATTTCACTTCAGATTATTGCCGGTGAAAACTACTATGACACCGTTGACTAAAAACATGTCCAATAACTGCTCACATATTTTTATCTGACCGAATTGGTTATTATGAAAAGTTACTTTTTTGTCAATACACTTCCTTCAAATGTATTTCAAATGTTTTAAGGGTAGTACGGTCAATTTGTTGTGAGAGTTCTTTGGAATGGGAGAAACTCTACAGTGAAAAAAAAAATGAAAACATCCCAGTTTGGATTGTGGGAGTTCTAGAAAAAAAAAATTATTCCTTTATTTTTAAAGTAAACAGGACTTTTATTACCAAGAGCTAATAAAGTATCTTCTTAAAAGAAAAGTTGTTTTTGGTTTTGTTTTCGATCGGCCTTTCGGGTATCATTTATTTTTTTCATTTTTTCGTCAAATTCTCTCCTTTCATTTTCGAAATGTTTCCGGCGCTGTTCGATTTTTTCAATTTCGGACTGCATTTTATCTTGTTGCTAAATAGATAGGGGGAAATCTGAGGCTATGAATTCTCAATAAATGTGGCGAACATGGAAACTGGTCGTCCTTACAATACCTCTTAATCGTAATCTTAATATACCTCTTTATGAAGGGATGCCATTTTGGCTTCCGAATCTTTTAGTCGTTTTTTCCTTTCCTCAACTTTCCGCTTGAATACAAGTTCCATGTCTAATTTTAACCCTTACTGGATTTTTCTTCAGATTATAGTAATTACTTTTTGATATTTTTTCTATTATTAGTATGGTTAAAGTTGAAAAATTACGAGTAACCTATCTTCTATAATAGAAGTTCTACATTGTTAGACTTTCAATGTTCAACCCCCAAACACGATTATTTAGCACATCACTGAACACGTGTTTGCGGCCCCTTGTTTACCCTTCTCTAACCGTTTTCAATTGTCCGAATCGAATGAGCATACACTTTAAAACTCCCCGACCATCCTTGGACACTTTTTGGTCGATTTGACCCCAACAACCTTAGATCACAAACGGTTAACCGGCCAACCTAAAGGGTTGATTTTTGCAGGATGCCGAACCGTTTACTAGTTTAGAGCTTTGAAAAAATATATCACAGAAAAAAATGTTTTTGAATCGGGGTAATCTAAAAAAAATCCGACCTTGTATTTTTCGATCGTGTTCCTCGCGTTCCTCGACAAACTGTTCCTCGTATTGCGGTGGCAAAGATGCATCAGTGTCGTTTACCTGTTGTGTTTTCTGTTTCGGAATTTGTGGTGTTTTTTCTAAGACACTTGAACGGTAGAGTAAATAATGCACATGCGTTGTTTTTTGAATCAAATCATACAAATGCGTTTTGACCATGAGTTCACGCAAAGCGGCCAAATCAGAACTAAGGTTGAAAATTTCGTCAAATAAAAGTGATGAGCGATAATATGATTTGCAACCCATAAACAGAATGTTCTGGTTTTTCAATTTCAACGACACCCCAAGGATACGCTCTTGCACAAACCGGCGCTTCGTCAAGTTCGAGAATATATTTGCTTCCGACAACAGCAAATGGATGCTTTTCACGGAGTGTGATAATCTTCCTAAATGAATATACAAATTTTAAAGTCAAATAAGGTTTTTTTTATTGAAGAACTGACAATTGTTAAATTTTTTTATGAATGCTGATGACTTCAAAATCAGAAATTTGGCTAGGATCGTAAAAATGAACAAACATGGCCAAATTTTACTTACATACACCACCTTAGGGGTTATCTTACCAAGA
>SCLG01000174.1:107726-121234 GCA_004367875.1 Oikopleura albicans | reverse complement strand
TATACTACATATATAATATATAAATATACTATTAATGTAATACACAAAAATTTAACCAGACGGTCAACAAACAGCGACATTTTTACCAGTTTCTCCGAAAAACATTTGCCCACCTTATCAGCCGGTTAATTATCATAATTTATTCTAACCAGTTATCTTAACAAAGTTGATTTATCTTTTTTTTTGGACCGAAACGTGTCGTAATTTACAGTTTTCTAACCAAATGCCTAACCCAATTATCTTTTTGAGCAAAAGAGTTGTTAAGATAACTGATTAGGTGGTGTACTTGACCCTAGTCTTCAGGTCTGATGGTTCCCATAAATTCGTGTCCTGTGAAGACGAAGCTGAGATTGATTCAACATTGTTCATTAATATAGGATTGAAATTGATAATTGTGCCGCGATTTACATTGGGATAGCTTCCAATTGAGTTTTTAGGCGATTTAAAACAATTAAATTTTGCATAATGTAACTTAAGAGCGTAGTGGGCGCGAACCCAAGTATCGAAGTTTTTTATAATGAGATAGAACACTGCAGCAAGGATAAAAAAGCGTCTGATTTGTCAAAAAATCACAGAGTCAGAAAAATTTGAAAAAAAAATCCGCGAATTAAGTCCGCCGACTTAAATAACAAGACGTGATAATGGTGTGATTGAGCAACTTACCTGTAAGTTCTGGGATTTTGACGTAATTTGTGATCACAAAAACCACAAAACCATAATACCCGAAAACTCAAGAAACAACAAGCGAATGACAGGCACAAAGACCAAAAAATTTCAATCACAAGGAAGCTAAAATCACATTGTATTTGTGAGTGTGATTTTTTGATTGTCGTTTAGATCCCTGCTTTACAGTAGTGGTAGTGTAAATGTACCAAATGCAGTACGATAAAAAAAATCCACGGCAACCCCAAATCGTATTGCACGTCAATTTGTATATTAATGAAATACATTAGAGCTAACCTTGACGATGCGCAAAAGTTTATTTGTCAATAACCCGAAACCCTCACGGATATTAACCGGGTATTTCTGCCCGCAATATTTATATTGAAATTAATGTTAAAATATTAGTATTATGTTTGTACCATGAAATTTTAACGTATTTGGTATGAAATTATTTTCTGTGTGGACTATGATAGATGTGCATGAACCTACATGAACTTTTTGTTCCAAGCAGTTTTAGGTTAGATTAGCCACTTGCTAGGGTCAGTTTGAGTTATTCAATCTGAAAAAAGGGATTAATCTACGGGGTTTAACTGCAATACACAAATCGGTTAGATAATTATGTTACATAAGTTATATGACAACAATTATTAATACATACTTAAAATAATTACTGCTAGACATTCACATTTACGTGAAGGTCACATAGGGTCAATTTGGGTCACCTATTTTCTTTGTTTTTCTTTTCTTAACGTTTGTTTCACTCATTTTTATCGTGTTACATTTATTCTGTATGAAAAATAATTATAACAAGTGAACGAGTGCTCTGTTCGGATTTCGAAACAAAATTTTCGCTTTTCCTAATACGAAATAAATGCGTTTTTATCCAGTAAATGGTACTATAAACAAAGGCGGTGACAATTTTTTTATCCAGCCAGATAAGCTGGTAAGATGAAATCCGAACGCTCCAAAATGTTTTATTTTGTAAATAATACAATGTTCAACTTTTCAAAATTCTAAGCTGAGTTGGCTGACAAAATTGATTACATACTTGGTGATTTAAAAAGAAATGTTAACAACAACTATTTAACCAGAATTGGGCTCGTACAGAATTGGATCTAAACTGGAGACGCCCAACAGTTAACTCAATAATTACGTTTGTGGAGGAATGAACTCCCGGGTTTTTTTAGATTCGGACAATTCAGTTTTGGTACTGATTCACATCATCAAATTCCTACCAAATTCGGTCATAAAATCACTAAAAAATAATGTTCCTTAACTCCCATGGGGAAGTGCGTGTATATAGACACGCAACTTGTTTTTTCGTCGATTGAAGGCATATGGAGGCCCCGTAAGGCAAAACGGGCATTGGTGACCCCCATCTCAACTTTTCGAGAAAATTCGAGAAAATTGACGGTGTTTTTTGCGTAGGTTGGAGATTTCAAACAGCTCTGTAGGGAGCCGTGTTTGCCGAAATCAATTTCTGAATAGTCAGATCGATGTAGTTTGACGAGCTCTACAACTTGGCTTTACCAGTTTTTTTTTATTTTTTTCGAATTATTGTGATCTTTTTAAGTGTGTGTTTATTTACACACATTTTCCACTACGGGTTCCCAAAAACTCCTGCCCCTGAGAGTTAATCTTGAGATATACGGAGATATTGATGATTTTGACAAAAAATTAAACTGTTTCCTTCAATAACAAAATTTGTAAGAGCATTTTCTGTACGTTTTGTGTCAATCGATGTGTAGGTCGAAACCGAAGGCGTGGTTTGTGGGCTACTAGGCGCTTCAATATTTGCTGGTCGACTAATTTTGTATTGACCCCGAGTACAGTATTCGTTTCTTGGATCACATTCCCAATTCATTTGTAAAGATTCGGGTACTTTCGGACACTGTACCTTATTCTTGTAGTTCCAGTGACATTGGTCAAGCTTCGTTATTATCAATACCTTTCGATGACAAACACATTCTACTTCCACAACTATTGATTCGTCCATCTAAAAAAATATTAAAGCTTAAAAAATTTTCGCATCAATTTTATTAACGGCAGTAAATAAATGATATTCAACAAAAGTCGCAAAAAAAAACTTACCTCTCTTTTTTATAGGCAATAAAGTATCCTTGGGTGCTATTTGGCACTCCAAAAACAACCTCGGGTTAGATTAATACATTATGTTTTTCTTTTCGAAAACAATTTTGTTAGGAAAAAAAACTTGCGTAAATAATTGTACCTGGCATGGAGCAGTACATTTGTATCCGGCTATGTATTTGGCATCTGTAATAATATCACATTCTTCAGCTTCGTAGGGACTTCCACTACTTGAGGGCGGCATCGGATACATTGGTCCATCAGGCCTTCGACCGCAATTCTTGAAATACAAATATTGTTTAAAATAATTCGAAAAAAATACAAAAAAACTAGTAAGAAAATAAAATTAGATAATACGTTCAAAAATTAGCATGTACCAAAATCTAGCATGGTATTATATAAAATAGTAAAATTGTCAGTGGACAAAAAGTTGACAGCGATTTCAACAGTTACACACCTATTTCAGATATCTAGTTTTGACCCGAAATATGTAATAAATAACAGTCCTCCTTCCCTTATGGGCCGCGTTCAGGGTCCAAACAACGCGGCCCGGTTGCCATTTTTTTGACTAAAAAACAAAAACATGTATTCGGTTATTTTANTACATTGGTCCATCAGGCCTTCGACCGCAATTCTTGAAATACAAATTTTGTTTAAAATAATTCGAAAAAAATACAAAAAAACTAGTAAGAAAATAAAATTAGATAATACGTTCAAAAATTAGCATGTACCAAAATCTAGCATGGTATTATATAAAATAGTAAAATTGTCAGTGGAAAAAAAGTTGACAGCGATTTCAACAGTTACACACCTTTTTCAGATATCTAGTTTTGACCCGATATATGTAATAAATAACAGTCCTCCTTCCCTTATGGGCCGCGTTCAGGGTCCAAACAACGCGGCCCGGTTGCCATTTTTTTGACTAAAAAACAAAAACATGTAATCGTTTATTTTATTCTTTTGTTTTTTGCTTGAAAATGGGTTGTTAGACATTGTAGATTTAATTGCCAAAAAATCAGTTATTGAAGATTGTTTAGTCTTTTTTTAATCGTTTTAATCAATTCACCACCACCATTCGGCATAATTAAGAAAAAAACTAAATTTTTTGAAAGCCCAACATTTGTCCGTCAAATAAGATTCAACAGTTTCCGGTCTAGAATGTTTGTGACAGTTGGTAACTCACAGAACAATACGTACCCAGGAACAAGTACATGTACCCAGGAGAAAAAAGATCTGCTGAGAAAAAGTAAAAAAAGGAAAGAAGAATGGCATTCTTTTCTAATTTATAGATTGTTTGGTTTTTTGTGAAACCAATGTTGAAATCACTTCACTCAAAAGAAAACTGAAAATAGAATTGAAAAGCTGGAAAAATATAGACGGAAAAAATCGCGGCCCGTAAGGGACAGTTTTTCAAATCGAAAAAATCGCGGCCCATAAGAAAACGAGCACTGTATTATATTTCGTTCACAAAAAAAATCCGTTCATGATAGAACGTGAAAAAACTGAATAACCCGAAGCCAAAACTAGGTCCCGTTTTGACAGCAAATTGTTACGATATAAGTTTGGTACGGACCGTACCGTACGGTTGAAGCAAACCTAACAAACCTCTTGCAAGTCTTTAAGCGAAATTCACAGAAAGTGAATTCTGAGAAAACAATTTTTCGTAAAAAACAATTAATTCGAAAAACATGTTACTCGAAAGACGTTTTCAAAATGAATCCCGTTCTTCGAAAACCTTTTTTTATTGCTCATATAAACACTACTAATAGTAGTCTACATAATATGTATAAGGGGAAATATGTATAAGGGGAAATTCAATAGCAGTTCTTTTGACTCATTGGAATAAATTATACACTATCCAAAGCTCTTTTAAGTAAACTTTAAAGTAACAGACTTTTTTCAAATAGTGGGCGGCTCTTTTCCGCTCACGCACTACCTGCTTATAGTAACAGTGCCGTTTAATGTACAACTATTTTAAACAACAAGTTTCAACCGTCAAGGTATTTGAACACCAAACATGCAAGTTCAGACTTCTGTTTTCAAAAAAAAATATTCAAATTAACAGCTTTGGAGTATTAGGAAAATATTATACATGTATAACTTGCTTTTGGAATGAATCTCTGTTTTCAATTGAAAAAATGGAATGATATGCCTCGATTTTAGACTCAATGCGGGCGGGTTTAAGGTGACGCCTTAACATTTCTTATTTTTGACCGAACGTTCACGTTGACATTATGTTGACGTTGACATAATGTTGACATAATTTTCGATGTAAAATAACTAATTGTGCCTATCGAGGCGCAGGTGTTAGAACGTTGCGACCAACTAGAACGTGTTTAACAATGGAGGCTTTTGTTTATAAACGTACCTGTTTTTAGAATAGACCTTGACATTGACATGCTTTATCTTGAACAAGTTAATGTTCGATAACCATTAAGCACCCATGATCAAGTGCGTTTGAAATGAATCTACCATTCGTTATTCAAAATTGAGAAACAGCGTGTAAAATTTCAGAAAAGAGAGCTCTATAAACATTGTATATATTTTTTTTGTATCTGTAAAGCTTTATCTAAAGTAAAACCTTGAAAGGATTAAATAATTAAAACTCAACAAAACAAAAAGGAACTTTAGCTGACGTTAATTTGACACAGACGTACTTTGAAATATATCTTTGTACTATAATATGTAGTAAGAAAAGGCTAGGTATTTTTTTTCAATTTCCGTCAAATTTCAACACGACTAAATTAAAACACAAACTACTTCATTTCATTAATTTTAAATTCGATTTAGGATATCGACATTTATTTCAAAATTCGTGGCAATTTTTCACTATTTCTTCCAATATTAATGTTTTGTTTTTTGATAAATTAAAATTTTAAAATATCATTTAAATTTTTAAAACCATTTGAAGTGGATATGTGTTTATGGATTAAGAGCTTGATTACTATATATCTTAACACATACTATAATACAAATAACGTTGATTTGACGTGAACGTTATGCAAATTAAAATCCAAACATGCTACAGTGGTATGTTTGGATATTTAGTCTAAATTATTTTGACCAAATTAGTCTAAATACTTCCTGACTAGAAGTAATGAGTAATTATTAACCAGGTTATAGTACTGAGTACTTTTTTATGTGGTTAAAAACTTTAATTTAAACTGAAACTAACTTTGCAAAAAAGTACGGTTGATAGTAAATTGGACTGATCAATGTTCTGCCAAAGTTTAAAGTTAAGTTTTAAAATCGCAACTAGCCTGCTAACGACCAAGCATTTCCACAAAGTTTTCCCGTTGCGTTACCATTTCACACCTTCACCTGGGAGTTAATTAATAAACTGCCATTAACCAACAGTTTCCTATTTTTCATTCTGAAATACGTACTAAAGACGTTTTAGAGAGAATAGGCAAAAAGGTGGACACTTTAACCATCTTTGCGTTTCTTGATTTTTTTGAGTGTGCACTAATGTACGAGGTATTAAATTACCACCTAAAGTATTATTTACTAAAAGAATACGTAAGAACACATAATCATAATTTATCGTTAGAGAAATTAGTTTAAGAAAAAAGATAGGTTTGAGGACTTGGTCCCAGAAGAAAATAAGTAGTTAATAATAAAAATGAGCTGTCCAAAGCTGGCCTTAACGAAGAGCCCTGACTGGTTTCGTTTTTTCTGTATATAATTTTTTTGGAGAAAAAAAACAAGAAAACATTTTTTTGGAGAAAATCGGGGTTTCCGAAAGACCGCGGTGCCTCGATTGAGTTATTTTCAGTCATAATTTATGACAAGTCGGATCTTTAAAACATTATACACCATTGTTATGGTTTAATACTTGTTTGACGTGAAATATTTATTTCTTTTTTCTAATGATCTTTTCGATTACTCACGTTATTCAAATCCCATAAATGAATGTCACATCGACCCATTCCGCAAAATAAAAATAAAATGTTTCTCATGTTTCTAAATATTCTCTAATCTTGCGATAAAAAAGTTCAAATTGTTTCTTTCTGTCGAATACGGTGGTTTGGTGTGGTGTAGATAAATACGTTCTGCATGAGCGCCACCGCCATAATTTGTTCGTATTATAAGCCTCGTCTTTTTATGAAGATTTTGTTATCATTAATGATTTGGTAAAACTTTCGGGTATTTCTGTGAATAACTTTCTTATATTTTGTTTTTGTTAATCTTAGATACTTTTTGCATATTAACAGTCATGCGCATATTGGGTAGCTACCTACCCATTTTCACTTTATTTCTAAACAAAAAAGAACGGCTTGTCATAATAAAAAAACGGACAACGGATTTGAAATCAAATAAAAATTTTACGTTTTTGTATGGGAGAAAAATATCTTTTAGAAAATTGTTTTTACGTTTGGATCCGTGGAGGATTAACAAGGAGGATTAACAAGGATTAAGGTTGAAAATAACCTTAGTAAGAGAAGAAGAACAGGGCTTCAAAATAAAATAATAATCAAAAAAATCCGTTCATTGTTTGGCGCGCTAGAGCAAATTGGGTAGCTAGCTACCTCAGATGCGCATGACTGTTAAACACCTGCGCTCCCGTTTTTGATGTTATGTTGCGCTCTAGACAGTGCCATATCGCACTGCTTCTTGAAAGGATCAAGCCTTGTCTAATGATTCCATTAGATTCATAAAACAAAAATGATCAGCTGTCTTTAATATTTTTATTCGAATTATTAGAGACGGTTAATTTTTCCGTCAATTACGATTTTTTTAATCGTGAGATATATATGGACCATATACAAAAACCCAATCGGGATACCTTTTATCTATTTCGAACTATTAGCGAAATAAATGAAAACTGTGCCGTTGGGCACGGTCAGGAGTATAGAATTTAACTGTTTTGTTCGATCAGACTCGGATATTAGGTTTTTTGCTCAGGAGTTCCTTATTTTTAAGCATAGATTATAGGAGTTACTTTTCACAGCGTCATATATTAAGTTACTAGTTTGCATCGGAGCTCGGCAAAACAAGGGTTTGACCGACAAAATGGCTTTGACCGTGTGTGGCTTTTTACTCATTGGCAGGGTTTTGGGCAAAAGAGTCCGATAACCCCGAAAGTGATGTACATCAAACTTTCCTTTAAATATCGTATTTAATGTTGTTCTATTGCAAAATTTATTGACAGATTTGGAGAATCTAAAAAAAAATATTATCACAAGACTTTCGTCTGACTGAAAAATGTTACGTTTACATGGTAAAATGTTTGTAGAAGTATTAACTTGTATTATTTTTACAATATGACAGTTGGCACGAAAAACTTACAATATAGTATAATTCAACTACTTAAACCATCAAAGTTTATACAGTTTAAACATGAGGTCATACTTTCACAGCGACAAACCAATACAATAATTAAGCCTTCGTGAGGCTGTCCAAGCTTGCCTTTTTTGTAGTTTTGCAAATTGTCTAAATCTGAATATTATGATTTAAATTTAGTGACAGACCGTTTAAACCGAAAAAATCAGACAATGACCTTAAACCAGAATCGGACTATTGTAAATTATTAAGTGTTTGCCATTGCAAGTGTTGGCAAAATATAAAAAATGCACTTTATGCCTGTCAAAACGATTTCATGTAATTCGAATTGAAAGTATTTATAATGGACGAAGTAATTGTTAGCTTGTTTTTCACGGATTCAAAATCTGTTAAAACAAGTACGTTCTATCAAACCAAATTCATCACACCAAACGTTCTTTCTTGACCTTTTTTAATATAAACAGAGATTCTGGGAAAAACAATCACAAATATTTGAACTTGTTATTTTATGTTTAAAACTCATATTTTAGCGACAAAATTCGAACTCAACAATATAAGAATAGAAAAATTCCGAAGACTCTTATCAACTTACTAAGCTAGGTATGACAATCATATGAATAATACACCCTTACGAGTACATTCGGTCACTTTTGAAAATTGCGCAATACCAAATTGTTATTGTCCAATGAGAGCCCGTTCGGATGAACCTGCAGGAAGTGTAGGTGGTTAATTGTTGTCTTGTTCTTATAATTTGAGTTTCGCAATAGCCAGTTGCAATACTCGGTAAAGAATATAATTATGAATATAATACTGGGGAACAATTTGAATATTCACGATTCTGTTTGTAATAACCGCCTCTTTAAATTACATTTGTACTACCTACAGTTACCTAATTCCATTCAAGCATTTGTGTATGTTCATATTATCTGTCAGCTAAAAAGGGGGTAAATAAGCGGTACCAACTTTAAAAAATCGAAAAAAATGTTATAGGCATTGTACTCTTAATCAACAAGTGGATTGTAGTTGGCTTAGTTTTGCATTTTTTAGACCTTATTCCCGTTTTATTACGTGATCCGTTTAACTTAGAAAAAAATGGATCAGCCAACTACAATCTACTTTTTCATTCTGAGTAGCAATACGCCATTTTTATTAAGTTGTTTGGTCGGCTCCGTTTATTTTTTTATGTCAGTTTTGTAACATAACGAAAATAATTTCACCTACTTTTGGATTATTATTTTTGGGTAATTTGACATTCAAACATAAATGATGGTCAAAATTTTATCTAGACACTAGGTCAGTGTTGTTGGATGCTTTATCTAACTCGTCTAGATTCTCAATAAATAAGTTGGAATTAATTATTTAATTAATCGGTGTTGGCGAATCTATTATATTTAGTATAATGAAATGGATACAAACTCTAAGAATATGGTAAGTCCGACAACGATACTCGAATTATAAAAAAACACATACAGAGGCTAATAGCCTAATGCCAGGATCAGACCCAGTTGATAATGGATACATTCTATGATTGAACAAAAAAGAATATTCAATTTTTCTTCGTCACCCATTAATGTGTAATAATCCATTCCACTCAGGTCGGTATATATAGATAATATAGATTTGGCTGTTATTATGACCGAAATGAAATTTTTGTTACCATTTCATCAAAGATGCATTTGAATAATATATTTTCGTAGAGTTTTTTTGTTTAGCCATAGTCAGCGTTTTGTAAGATAAATGATAACACCAGGTATGTATACAAAGTTACGGATGTCTATTTCAACTGAAATACACTTTTGGTTCGTGACAAATTCCACGAGGTGTCCCAATACATTAGCGTGATATAGTATCTTATTAATATCAATTTTTAACATTTCAAGGAATTACCGGTTGAGTTTAATGAAAATTGGCCGAGCATTTTCAGTATACCGTGTTGGCTTATTTTAAAATCATAAAAAGACCAATTTTTCCCTTTTTATTTGGAACTGGGGCGCATCTCCTTTCTCTTTATAGATACCTCAATTCAAAAAAAAGGAAATTTGGTTTTTATATCATTAAAATATGCCGACATATACTATATCCATATACACCGGGTGCGCCGTAAAAATTACAGAAAAAAAGAGTATACATTTTTTTGTCAAAATTTCCGGCCAGATAACGGCGCAGTGCGTAGTGCGTAGTTGAAAATGTTTTCCTTTAAATTCCGGCCAGATAAAGGAACGAGCGGGAATACCGGCCAGATAACGGCGCACCCGGTGTATAGCAAAGTATCCCAAAAGTGACAAGGTAAATGTTGGTCTACCACGTTAGTCCAAATGTTTTCCAAGTCAGCCTATTCCACGTAGTTTAAAATGTAAAGTTCATTTATATTTCGTCAAAAATTACGAAAAATTAAAAAACTATCGAAAACTACAGTACATTTCATCCGCATTCTATTATAATGTTTACGGTCAAGTTGGGAAGGCTTTTTTGGGAGAATATTCCTTAATTAGTACGAACCGTGCCATATGAGCAATGTAGCTTTCCTTGGCTGAGTTTTACATAACTTAATTTGGTCGTCAGATTACCTAATGCCTATTGAACTGCTTCCAACCTATTAACTCATTGGTATAAGTTAAATCATGTATTAATGAGTATAAAATACTCGGACATATTTTGACATGATTACTGAAAGGTTACGACCTTGTAGTGTAATACCTTCTTTTGTATTATTTAAACCCAAAGAGATTGCCTTGAGAAAGCGGTCAAGCATTTTTTTTTAATAAAGAAAATACAAAAAAGTAGGTAAAAATGCTTGGGATTAGGGTTAAGTTATAAATAAAAAAACGAATAATACTTGGTTAAAACTAGATCGGTTGCGGGTTAGAATGTTGGACACATGTTTATCTATAAAAAAACTGGCCAGGACATATTTTCAGATTCAAAGCAACACACCAAGAAGGTTTAAGTTAACATTTTTGTTTAGTTATTCTTCGTTTTACCATATCTAAGATATGATATCTTTATAATAATCGATAATTAATGAGTAATCGATAATTAAACGAGTAGGTTATTTTTTCTAGAGTTCTTCATTTGCAGAGAGTTGTCATTTGTTAAAATTAAAAAAAAATGGTAAAAATTAGGGTCAATTTACTGAGTCTACTAATCTATTGTGTCAGAAAATTGAACGCACCGTTTTTGAACAGTTCCATTTTGAAAAATCGCAAAAAATGACAAAATTTTAAATTTATTCGTCGATCGTGAAAAAAATAGAGAGTGCCACATTCCAATTTTTGCTTTAAGTTAATAAGGGGACTCTGTTTATACATTGAGTCAATTTTGACAAATTTGAGGGATAGGCATATTTATTTTATTGGCCTTCAATGTTCCTCACCGGGGTTTTTTTGGTTGACACATTTTTTTTTTATTTCTTTTTTTACGGAAGCACTGTAGTCCAGCTTTATATAGGGAAAAACTGGAAGGGACAAATCCTAAAATTCTAGAAAATTACTTTTTATCTAAAAAGAGTAGTTTTTGTCAATTTAGACCCCTAAGAGTTTAAGTAAGGAATTTGTTGTAATGACATTTTTGTGTGAACTGATTTCCAGACCCTCGATTTCAACGGTGGGGGTAAATTAGCGGTAGTTCTACCGCCAATTAAGAGGGGAAATTGGCGGTAGTTCCAGCACTGCCGCCAATTTAATCCCCTCTAATAACTACCGCCAGTTTCAAGCAAAATAATTTATTATTGGCGGTAGTTTGCCCTAAAAAGTTAAATTAAAATTGTTTTTTTCTAGACTACAGAGTTGCGCCATATCAGAATTAGGTATAGATATAATAATTACTAAAATTGTATATATTCCAACTACCGCCAGTTTTTACCAAAATCAGGGAAAACTGGCGGTAGTACCGCGGTAGTACTCCATTTTAACCGCGGACATCCTAGGCGCACCTTAGGCGCACCCTGTGTATTTTAGATGAAAAATGCAGATTATATGAGGAATATGTAATTTAAAATAAAGACAAAATGACCACGGTCACATACTGCTTTGGATGAATATTAAATTTTAGGGCTATATACGAGTGGGCGAAAAATGAATCGGCGAAAACTTTTCATATTTTTGATGTTGTTTCAAGTGACCTTCGTTTCGGGCAACATGTTTAATGCCACCAATTTACAAATCAAACGGACTCAATAATGCCACCAATTTACAAATCAAACGGACTCAAGATGTATACAAATAAACAGATAGAAGACGAATTCAGCCATATTCAAAACTATTTTAAAAACAAACTATATAAACATCCCGACTCGCACAGCGACAAGCTATTCGCAAAGATGAAAGATAAATACCAAAAGTCCGATTCGGCGATAGAAAAGTTATTCGACCCCCGATTCTTGATCTTGAAATCTATTTGAGAGGAATTGAAAGTAAATTGAACTTCGAAATAAGTCTCGTGCATTATTAGATAGTTTTTTATGTATCCGCGTATTATAGATAAGATAGATACGATAAACACAAAGATAATATTCAGTTTACTTGTGTACCAAATTATCGGCTTTCGCCATCTTCAAGATAAAATATATTTAGATACTGATACTCAGCGTTTTACATGAATTTCCGCCCTTTTCCTGTCGTCTTTTCTAGATAGCCATATTTCTTGAAATTTTTTGAAGTTCGGAAAAAACTCGCGTTTGGCCATCTAAAAAACGTTCAAAAATTCATGTTAAACGCTGAGTACTGTACGCTGTAGAATTAAAAATATACAAATCAATAAACTTCTGGCATTCTAGAAAACTTTGTTTTCAATGTATGAGTCGTATAGAACGAACTACAAAGATGTTGTTTTCGTAGCGGAACTTATTGCTGTGGGCTAGATAACATCGCAAAAAATCGGAAAACGAACTATTGGGAATTTTGCCCCTAATTGCCTCACATTGCCCACATTACCCGCCCACATATTACCCGATTATGTTATCAAAATTCAATTATGTTGACTATTTTCGACGTTTGCTAAAATAACTAGTTGGGTGGTGTATGGGTGAGCGCTTCAATTGATACGCGCGATCTTTTGGTACTAAAGGTTTTTTCGGTACTGCAGCTTCCTTTGGTACTAAAGCTTCTTTTGATACTCGCCAGTACCAACAGAAGCATTTGTACTGAAAGAAGCTTTAATACCAAAAGAAACTTTAACCAAAAGAAGCATTGGTACCAAAGGAATCTGCAGTACCAAAAGAAGCTTCAGTTCCAAAGGAAGCTCTAGTACCAAAAGAGCATTGTTACCAAAAGAAGCTTCAGAACCAAAAGAAGCCAGTACCAAAAGGACAAAAATTTTTAGACTTTTTTTGGAACATTTTTTAACTGATAGGCGGCTTTAACTTTTAGTTTTTATCGAATTCAGGTCGCCCTGGAAGGTCGGCGGTCATAATTATAATAATCAGAATAATTCGACGTTAAAGTATAACCTTCATTTTTATATAACAACACAAAAAA
>SCLG01000174.1:83151-105364 GCA_004367875.1 Oikopleura albicans | reverse complement strand
TCATCGGAAAGGCCGTTAAATAATTAATCAAAATAATTTCAAATGATATGAACGCGGAAGTAACAAACTCAGAAGACCGACATTGAACAATCGCTCAACGACAGCAAATTCTGCAGTTTCTTGTTGAATATTCGTATTCGGATTACACAGGGGTCGCCAAATAAGGGTCGGTTTTGTGTTTTGCAGAAACAAAAATATTCCAAATAAAGTCTAAAAAATTTGTCCTTTTGGTACTGGCTTCTTTTAGTACTGAAGCTTCCTTCGGTACTGAAGCTTCTTTTGGTACCAATGCTCTTTTGGTACCAATGCTTCTTTTGGTACTGGCGAGTACCAAAAGATCGCGCGCACCAATTAAAGCGCTCCCTATGGCAGACGTTTGTCCGGAGAAGCGGTTTTAAAATCATTCTAAGCTAAATACTATGTTCACCAGAATAAAAAACATATTTTTAACCCTCGGTTATTATTTTAAAAAATCAGCTCGTGACGGCGTGTATAAAGAAGTTGGCTCAGCTAACGTGCTTATCTTCGTTTAACCGGCATCCTCGGACTTTGCTGATACGATTTAAAACAACATAAATTATTATTTTTGTTCCTTATTGACTGAGCGTAATGAAAAGAGAACAAAAAATATTTTATATAATTACCTTTTTTCTTGGCATTGCCATCTTAATTATGGAAATGGCTTTTTACGAATCTAAGCTTTCCTTTGATCATTTACGAAAAACATCGCAGTTATCATTAGAGAAAAAACGCGAAATTAAACTCAAAATACAGGACAAGATAAGGGATTTCTAGGCTAAAAACAAATACAACACCCTACCTTTATAAGATTCCGTGAAAATAGCTTTTAACCCGTGTAAGCTTACGAACTGGCTTGAGCTTAGTTTTTTAATTGTGAGAAAACATAAGTATAAATTCCTGGGCTACAACTTGTAGCTTACAAGTAATAAGCAGTAGGTGGTCTGTAACTGAATTCCATGCCACTAACTAATAATAGATTTAAAATAGCATGGTTGAAAACGTTTTACGAGTCATCCAGATTCTCAATTAACCGTATGGCATAGGCTATACCGTTAATCTAGAACGGGAAATTGACCTATTATGGGTATATGAAGTAGTCCTATAAGTTATAGGCTATAGCGTATTTATGCAATAGTTTAATTCGCAGGATTTTAGCAACGTACTTATCGTGTAAATCCTGGTCTTTGTTCCCATATATTTATCGTGTCATGTAAATCCTAAATTTTAGCGTTTTTTGTAATTTCCTGACAATAGATATGATTTTTATATGAAAAATAAATAGGGCATAAGTTGGAACACCGGACTTTCATAATTCAAATCAATCGTCTGTATCCATAACAATAAAAACTATTTTGTGAACATTTACGGCAGAAAAAGTCGAGAAATTTACAATTTTCATTATGGAATGCAAAATCGAGTTATTTAAAATTTTTCTACAGGGCGTGGCAACCCTCTCATTTTGTGTTCTGAACAGATTTCAAGGTTAATGTAAAATTTATAAAATGGCTTCTTGGTTCAGTCAGTTTCAATTAACTCTGTTTGTGAATTTATCGTAAATATAGTTACGTCATTCAAATTCGATACAAATATTAAACAGACAAATCTCTCCAGGTCCTACTAAGCGTTTCACATGAATTTCTGCCGCTTTTGAATCTTCTAGATAGCCAAACTCGAGGTTTTTTCCGCACTTGAAAACTCGAATATCGCCATCTAGAAAAATGCGAGAGAAAAGATGGGGGACATTCATGTAAAACGCCGAGTACAACCTAGGAGTTAACAAGCGAAAAAGTCAGCGCAGTAAATCCCGTTAACAGATGCTATACCAATTTCAACACAGTGGTAAACGGAAGCGGCTTCCAAATATTATTATAACCGGTGTGAAAAAATGTGGAACAAAAGCGCTTCAAATGTTTTTGCTGAATCATCCGCAAATTTCCGGTACCCGTAAAGGACTTGGACATCAAAAATATTTTACAGACCCCAGTGAAACACGCCGTTTCTTTTCTGAAGCTTAATGTTAACACAACAAGCTGGCACTCATTTACCTCAGTCTACCTACTTCATATAATAGGTATGGCCTATCGACTTCGTTTAATGCCGTATGGGCCATACCATATTTCCCATAGGTAGGATGGCATGTAATTGTTTGTAAAGACGCCGAGTTCAAAAGGTTAAAAAGTCAAAAATCACCAAATTGTGGTGTAGTGTTACTTTTTTATAAAGAATTTGATAAAAAAAAACATCAAAAAGGGTTGCCACTTTCTATAGCAGGGAGTATGGCTACATCACAAACTACACAGTGTAAGCTACACAGGTCTTGCAAAAATCCCGAATTTTGCGGTAAGACGTACTTTTGGACGACGAAACACAAATAAAATATCAATGAATATTCCCTTACAAAGACAACTTTTGGCTATTAGTTATTTTTTACGATCCTTAAAAACTGCAGGCGGGCCTACCTATAGACCATGACTATAAGAATTGGCTCATTTAATGAATTACTAATAGTATGCTATCTGTGAAGATGTCCAGAATAAGAAAGTTTCTACTACAATACAAACGATTTTCTTCATGATTTCGGCGCGTATTTGGGCCAAATTCCCGAATCATTAAGTAATACTAAATATTTTATCACCAAAACGGGGCTCAAGGAAAGTTTAACATAATTATTAGACGAATTAGTAGCTCCCTTATGGTTACAGCATTTCAACTTTATTATTATCGTAAGTCCGAGAGATAATTATTTTGGTCATATCGAAAAATAACATTGAGTTGTGTAATGGAAGTTAAAAACAACATTTTCTGAGTGATGATAAACTTATAACGGCTGTAGATTGGGCAAATGAATCTTTAACCGAGTACAAAGCTGGGCCCGATTTCGACGAAAATCATTGGATTTTTCGCAAAATTTCTCCGACAGTACCCGATTGGGCAAGGGATGTGAAAATTATCACATGTCTATGTGATCCTGNATATTACCTCACCCTGTATGACTACAAAAAATGGTCCATTATTATGCTATTTGTGGAGATGTCCAGAATAAGAAAGTTTCTACTACAATACAAACGATTTTCTTCATGATTTCGGCGCGTATTTGGGCCAAATTCCCGAATCATTGAGTGATACTAAATATTTTATCACCAAAACGGGGCTCAAGGAAAGTTTAACATAATTTTTAGAGATATTAGTAATTATTGTTGCCCTTATTGTTGCAGTATTTATACTTTATTATTATCGTAAGTCCGAGGGGTAATGATTTTGATCAGATTGAAAAATAACATTGAGTGGTGTAATGGAGTAAAAAACAATATTTTCCGAGTGATGATAAACTTATAACGGCTGTAGATTGGGCAAATGAATCTTTAACTGAGTACAAAGCTGGGCCCGATTTCGACGAAAATCATTGGATTTTTCGCAAAATTTCTCCGACAGTACCCGATTGGGCAAGGGATGTGAAAATTATCACATGTCTATGTGATCCCGTTCGACGACTCGTGTCAGACTTTTTGCACGTTAAAGCCGAACATATGAGCGGAAAATGGGCGAAAAAAGAAAATGCCGAGTTTCTGGGCGCTGAATCCCATCTTTACCCCTTGGCAGACATGGACATCAACACTTTTGTGGAAACATTTGTGAAAAAGACTGGTCACGAAAATGATCCTAATCCTGTTGCAATAAGACAGATGATCAATGCTGGAAAATTTGGCATAAAGGTTTTAGGATTTTTCACCTCATCTTTTAATTGACCAACTTTTATATACAAAGGGTGAATTAACCGCCACCATACGCGGCCGAACGGCGGACAATTGTCGGTTAACTTCAAAAGTGGCGGTCTATTGAGCCACTTTTTTTTGTATATTTACTTGCTACGAGGCCGGTTTTGAGAGGCCAAATAAGCACGTCATGCTGTATATTATTTTATTATAATATAATTTTAATTAAGCTTTTTCCAAAATATCAAAAACGAATAATTGCAATCGATGGGATGTTGCTTCAAACTAATCCAGGAGAAGAATTATCCCGACTAGAACATTTCCTTGACCTTAACGACAACTTTTTTATCCCGGCGCGATTTGGAAAGCGAGCAGATGGCCACTTTTGTATTAAAAAGGAGCCAGATTATGAAAATACGCCTCGGAATCTGATTTGTATGCCAGAAAGTAAAGGGCGAACTAAGCGGACCAACGAAACACTATCGGAAGAAAATGAAAAGTTTTTGTACAATTTTTATAAAGAAAGCAATTTAAGGAAGAGTTGGAAATTTCGTTTATGTTTTCGGTTTTCTTCGATTGTCCTCTTTTGCATTTGTGAACGCCTCTTTTAGTACGCGCGATTTTGGGTACAAAAACTGCTTTTGGTACTAAAGATTCTTCTGGTACTAATGCTTCTTTTGGTACCAATGGTTTTGGTCATATGCAGTTACAGACGCCAGCGCCGTGAATTGACAAGCGCGCCTATTGGCTCATGCTTTTTTAGAGGCGCCTCCTATTGGCTAGCGTCCTTTAGCCACGCAAACAACTCCCCGCGCAGCTTGAAACGGACGTAAATAGCGGACATAAAGCTTGTAATGGCTGAGTACTAATGGAAACATTAGTACCGAAAGAAGCATTAGTACTGAAAAAATCTGTAGTATCAAAAAAGCATTAGTACCTTAGGAGGCATTGGTACCCAAAGAAGCATTGGTACCAAGAGAAGAATTGATATCAAAAGAATCTTTGGTACCAAAAGAAGCTTTAATACCAAAAGAAGCTCTAATACCAAAAGAAGATTTCAGTACCAATTGAAACTTTGGTACCAAAAGATCGCTCGTACCAAAACAGGTGATCAAAATATATCGATAAAGTACCGTGAAGAGTTTTTGTATGCGCATTATTTTTTCGGAAAAATCCAACTCAACAAGATTACCCGCTATGCACGGACGAAACTTTTCCTGGATGAACAAATTTTATTAATCTATTATCTCATTCTGGGAAATAATCTACATATGTATATACAGTTTTGTTTCTATGAACCAGTTATTCGAACCGGTTACGTTTGATATCAGCTGTTGCAGTTGACGACAGTTATTGAAGTAGCTTTATCATAAGACGGAAGTGACGCTATTTTATCAGAGTGGTTAACACTTGTTTGGTTAACACTTTTTTTACAAACTTCATCGTACGATGGTGGTGGATCGATGAAAATATACATGTGGTTTCGTCCTTGAGGAGAATCCTGAACGATATTTTGCCCATACACTGTCGTATTGTTTTCTGTCAAGTTAATAGCTGATGTCCTAAAATAAATACATAAAAGTTGGCAGATTAAGAATTGATGTACAGTTTTAAATTAACACTATTGTTCATATCAGTCTTATTTGATCTGATATAAAAAAAAATTGTACACGGGCTTCTAACTACGGGCTATTTTCCTAATTTTCTGAAGCTTATAAAAACCTTTTGTCTTTAGCCTATATCTGGCGCTTACTTTGAGAAGTAGCCCTTATTTTGGAGCCCTATAATTGATCGACAATGATTCGTATAATTCATATCATCCACACTACACCACCTAACCAGTTATCTTTATTAATATTAGATTCTATTCAGTTTGTACCTTTTGCCAATTGGAATCGTGAACAGTCTTGTGATTACTTTACATCAACAAATTAAGAAAGTTCAAAAAACAAAGTTGTAACTTCCAAGTTGTAAGGTCTTGTCTCGGTTAGCATCCAATTGACAACGTGTTAGACAAACAAGTGGAAAGATTCGAATTTATTCATTTTTATCACACGATCAGACAACAAAGTCGTTTTGATGACTTTTTTCAGACAATTTCGGGAAAAGTGGAATCGTTTGTGAATAGGCTTAATTTGAAGTCTGTCTTAAAAAAAACTCAAAACGTCACTTCCAATTAACACAATACAAACTTAAACACAAGTAAACAGTTAGACTTCCGATGAAATAAAAGGAATCAGTTCTCAGAGGATCTACATGAAGTGTATCATACAGGCTGTCCAAACTGAAAATCGAAGATCGCCATCAGAAAAATCATATTTTTTTGTAAAAGATGTATTTTGACATAATCCTTTTTTTACGATTTTCGTAAAACAGCCATAATTTTCGGTAGCAACCTTCAAATTTCATGTTTCATATCGCAAAATGAAACTGAGAAAAAACTACATTGGATGGTGTAATATATTCCGTTTAGAGTGCCAACTTCCGGTTAGAGTGCCGCGGGACGCAAATTCTAAATCGAAATCTACACCCCCAAAATAGGTCAGAACTATTTTTTTGTGAAAATCCGAGACTGCTACCGAAAACGGCAAAGAAGTTGAAATTTAGTTTGGACAGCCAAATTCAAATTGGACACTGTGTATGTCGTAGCTACGCGTAGGGTGCACGCGGAAATTCCGTTTCAGAATATTCAAAATCACGTGACTCGTTGAAGTTGGCCAAAAACTGTATTAAACTACTACAATCCACTTTTTGATTCTGAGTACGCTGGCAGTGTCTTTTTTTTTAATTTTTTAGGCCCCCAACGTTTATTTTTTTTTCTCTCTTAGTATGTATGCATCACATTTCTTTGGTTATTTCTTCAATTCTTCAAATTTCTATCTGACAATAAAAATGCGGGAAAAGCTAATAATTGTGATTATCCTACCTAGCAAGAAATGCAAAACCAACGGCACAACTGATGACTAAAATTGAGAGGACCGGAAAGCGCCACATTTGTGAAATTTCGTCGAAATATACCATCACAATCGTTATAGTCATAAACATAGTAAATAGTACGGCGCCATTGGCGTAATCCCGTCTCTGTGTTGTCATCGGTATCATAACGCTTTAACTACCGAAGTACCGCTTCCGTTAGTTTTTTTATTTTCCGAATTATTACTCTGATAATATCGTGTGGAAATTATGATTATTAAATGTTCAAATCACAGACAATTATTCAATGTGACTTGCCGCTAGCATAGCAATTGTGGTACGTCAGCAAAAAACACAGACATACTTATATCATAGTACCATATTAAGTAGGATATTGTTTTATTTATATTATTTAATATTTAAGCCCTTGCAAATAAATTAGCCCTTTTTAACTTGATTATGAAAAGCGAAATTTATGTGATAATTTTGCTTCGATAAATTTGATTTGTTCTAGCCGCTAAAATATAGCGTCATCGATTTGAAAAGACAGTCGTTTGAGAAAAAAAAATAACAACTTGCTTTGACCTTTCGAGAAACAAAGTGTAAAAATATTTTGAACAACAAATTTGTTGTGAGACACGTGCGTCATGTGACAAAACTCATTTCTGAAATGTTAAACTGACATAATAAATAATGTCAGACATTATTTGTTATGTCAGTGTAACACCCAAAACAAGTAACTGGGAAGTTTGTGACAACCATTGTTGCGAAAATGCGACGTCCGAAAGCCTAACGCGAACTTGGGAAACATTGGTCACAACTCGCTCCAAAAACTCTAAAAACACTATTCGACTAACCGATAAGCCAAACATAAGCAACAGCAATAATTCTTCTGAGAAACGACCCAAGTAAGTTACTCCAAACCACTCAACACCTCACCATTCTTGAAGCACGCAAAAGATTGCAAAGTTTCGACTCAAAAATCAAAAGGCTAATGACTATGCACTTTTGGATTTCCCGCCCGCAAAAACAAACATGCCAAATTCTAGAGCAGTCGTTGCTGGCAACATTGAAAAGATAGGGGCCATATCATATGGCGTACAAAGCCTAGCGCCTGAGTCACAAATGCACACGGCAGCATGCGTGAAGAGATCGTCATATCTGAATACAAAACCAGATAAGGATGTTCATTCAACTGTTTCTATTAATTTTAGCTGTAATTGCCAAATTTTAATAAAAACCTCTAAATTATCAAGGCTATTACACCGAATTCCGAATGTTTCACGTGGGGTTTCTGCGTCCGGTGGTGGTATTCCATAATAAAGTTATGGCCTGAGGGGCGCATAACTTCTCATTGTATTATACACAAGTGCTACCACGCGCAAATAATGAGAAAGCAAGAGTTAAGTGTGAAGGGTGAGGTCAAGAGTTAGCACGAAAGGGCCAAAAATCATTTTCTAAAAAGTCAGACTTTGACACTTTACGGTCGAAGTCTTATAAAATAGCGGTTAGTTGCGTATAATCTTATTTCAATTGTGCACCTTAAGTGAAGTGCTTAATTGGCCGCCAATATCCCACTGTGCCCATTATGGGTCGTTGGCGTAAATGCATTAAGACTGTACTAATGTAGTCTTAATGGCATTCAGTTCATGAGTGCATAAGTGGATGTTTACAAACTTATTCAATTTATTTTCACCCAAGCAAGTATATTTAATTAAAAATAATTCGATATTTTGGTAAAACTCACAATTGGAAATCACAAAGTATAGTTTCTATCTTTCATGAATTGTATTACTTACAATCAGTTGTTTTGTTATGTCTTATAACAACCGGACATCTTGAATTCGGGATTTTTTTAACTTTTAAAAAATGCACAATGCATGATTTTATCTATTGAGCACGTCGCATTCTCACTAGTTCAAAAATGGGACACACAATTATTGGTCGATTTGCCTTTCGGTCATTGGCCGAGCGCTCAAAAAAGACCAATGACAGGCCAAATAGGCCTCAGATGCGCTGTCAAGCAACGTTACCAAAAAGTGGTAACATTATTTATTTTTTTCGCATTTTAAAATCACTGCGATAGTTGCCCTTACGGCCAAACGATGACAAAAACAATCGGTTTCCTGCTTTGTTTCATGGAATACTTGTGAAATTTGAAAAGCAAGTTTTATTATCAGTACAGCTGTATACAGTGCTATAAATTTGTACATTTAAAATTCAATTTTTGAGCAAACAACACAGAGTTTTTTGCGATCAGTGTTTTTTCAAGAAATGTTTTTGAACTGCGTACAACGAAGATTCCTAATAATGGGTCAAGAGCCATATTGAAAATAAGCATTAAACATCATTTATTATGAAAACTCATTAATTTCGTGCAATTATTCACCGATATGACACTTGTGTAATCAAAGTATACGTGAATGCCATGATTAAATATTGAATACCAGTATATATCGGGCTCTTTTAAGCCACTATCAACCCACACCATCGTTAATGTTACGATTTGTGGCTTATTTTCTTATGCTTGCATCGACTTCTTATGGAAAAATAAGGTAGGAATTATTTGAAACATATGATATTTGAATTCATATCACTATCATTGAAAGTCTATCACGATTTTTTTTTAATCCTTAAAATAAGGCGTGTGTTATAATGCCAATAAAAAATTTATCCGACGCACGATATTACAGTTAATACCAAAAAATCGATATTTTACCGGTAATTTGGCGGTAATAATTGAGCGCAATTGAGCGCAATCGAGAAATTTGGCACGTAGGACCGAAATTAGATGGCGAATCTTTTATTTGAGGTTTCCGACTTGTTGTCGGTTGTTAGCGGCTGTGGACGCCGGTTTAACACCAAATTATCGGTTTCTAGAGACACAGTCATTATTAAAAACTGAAAATTGGCATACTGAGCTAATAAGGGTCGCTGATTTTATTCCTGGGGTCAGTGTTGTCATATGACCCCTCTAGGGTGTCAAATTACAACTTGCTCGTGCGTCGGATAAATTTTTGATTGGTCCCATCGGACGCGCAACGATTTTTCACCCTAGATGGGTCATATTTCCGGTCAAAGTTGAATTAGTCAATTTTGGTCCAATTTCACATGGTCCACCCCCTACCAATCAATATATTTAAGCCTCTCAACATAGAAACAGTTAGAGAGATTTAAAACATTAATTAACATGCCAAATTTAACCAGCTCTGATTTTAAATTGACTATTTGTTAATAACGAATTATGACTACATCTTGGATATAAAAATTGAAAATTTATAGATTGATGGAAAAGCGCAATTCGTGTAGACTTGGATCAGCTACTTTCAACATGGGTGACTGTATGCGATCGTTTTCCTCGGCAAATGATAAGTCATTGCGTCTTTTCGAGTTTGTAAGTACTTTATTTTTGCTACATTTCAATTGTGGTATCACAACATTAGCCGCAATTTAGAGTTACAGACAGTATACACCGTTTAAGGGTTTATCAGGCCACTTTCACCTTCCAAAAACGGCCTCAAAAACCCTCAGGCGGTCTGATAAACCCCTAGGGCGTAAACGGAATAACTGGAAAATGTGAAAAACAAGGTGGCCTGATAAGGAGCACACAGGACTTCGAACACAAACGATGTTCGAACATGGACTTCGAACAAGCAGAAGTTCGAACAAAACCGAAGTTCGAAAATTCGAATTTTTATATTTATAACCAAATACACTTTATATTTTTACTGGTCTTTTAAAATAAACTTTCGTACAATATATTTATTTCAGCGCGCAAAACAAGACTTGAAGAACGCGTTAGATGCATTGGTACTAAAGCCACAAACGTTATTTAGGAAGGCGTAGAAAGGCCCTCTTAATTCTACCTGACGATTGGTCTTTCATCCTCTCCCAGTGCAGTAATATAAATTGTTCTTGCCCGTCACAGTCTGGTATCCTAAATTTCACTGAAAAATAAATCCCACAATGTACAACTGTAGGTTGCTTAAAAACTATACTTTATTTATTTGAGAGTTAAAATAATCGTCCAAGTAATCTTTATACATATTGAGCTTTCGACCCATTGTACTTTATTCCCGTACGCGTTTATGAACCTTATATTTTCGCCGAATTTCCCTATTTTCCCTTTCGGTTGTCGCAACTTTTGCGTGTCTCGAATTATTCGTTCAGACCAATTCTATTTTTGACCATTTTAAACAATTCGATGTAATGTCTCTTATAATTCCTGGAACAATTTATACTACAGTCCCGACCCTCTTGATGTGCATATTGCGTTTCCGAAAACCTGCACATCAGTGCAGTCTTGCACATCATGGCAGTCGGTCATCATGTAACAGTTTTACTGTTTTTTGATTAACTATTTGTCATACAACTTTTTAGGTTAGATTTTCGGATTCAACCGGTACATGTTGAGTCGAGGTAAAATTTAGGAATCTGCATTTTTATTTTGATTATTAATAACTTAACATTTGATATTCTTGGTCGCCTCGTAAATTTTGCTGAATAAGTGCACATAAAAGCAGTCGTGCTCATCAAGAGGGTACACATCAAGAAGGTCGGGAGTCCCTGTGCTGAACTGGTCTGTTAAGCTGAAAAATTGAAATGAGCTATGCTTAACTGGCCTGTGGAACTTAAAAATTGAAATGAGCTGTGCTGAGCTGGTCTCTCGAGGCCAAAAAAAACATGAGCTGGCCTGTCGAACTGCCCAGCCAGCTGTCAAGCTAGGAAGGCCAGCTGGCTGTCGCCGAGCCCTGGTCGGGACTGTAAATTACTTAAAAAGATGATATAGCCTATGTGACAGTAAAAAGTCTTATAGTAATTTTACTTCTTTCATTGACTTCTGAACAAACACTTTGTCAGTTCCTTACATGGAAAAACTCCAATATTTTTGGAACGCATTATTTATTATATCCGCTATTGAATCATTAATGCTTGAATGCCAAATAATCGAAGTTGTATAATGTTCTACTGAGTTCTTCGTGCGGTCTCTTCGATGTTCGAAAAAACGTTATTTTTTTGGATAGCGGTAATTTCCAAGGTAGTAAGTGACAAAATCGAAATTTGGGGTGAGGATCGATCAAAATGCAATTTATCTTGTGGAGAGAATGCCATTTGTGACAACGGCACTTGTAGTAAGGGTTGCCAAACAAAAATGGTAATGTCGGGAGCGAATATGGTACTGTCGGGAAGTTAACGGCATAGGGGGGCGCTAAGCCATTTCAGTTTCGCAACCTAACTTTCAGATGTAATGAGGGTTTTTCAGGCGATGGATTTATGTGTTTTGACGTAAACGAATGTTTACTAGGTCTTCAATGGCACTTCCAATGTTCGGAATCAGAACGGTGTGAAAATACACTGGGTTCTTTTAGCTGCATACCGACTACTCAAAGTAAGAGCGGTTCTGGTGAGCCTTTATCAAAAATATAACGCTAGATAACGCCTGGCCAGATAAGGGCGCACGGGGTTTATTTATTATACACTGCTTAAGGGTTTATCCGGCCACTTTCACCTTCCAAAAACGGCCGGATAAACCCTCACCCGGCCGGATAAACCCCTAGGGCGTAGGCGGAATAGCTGAAAAATGCCCAAAAAATGGTGGCCGGATAAGCCAACGAGCGGAGAATTGCGCAATTCATTAGTTTCATAANAGTAAGAGCGGTTCTGGTGAGCCTTTATCAAAAATATAACGCTAGATAACGCCTGGCCAGATAAGGGCGCACGGGGTTTATTTATTATATATAATAAATTATTATTATATATTTATGACAGTCCCCCACCCCAATACGATACAAAATGACGTCATCACCCCAATACGATACACTTTATTTTTTCGACTTCAGTTACCCCAATACGATACACTTTATTCTAAACCTTTTTTTATGTATCTTTCTTCAAAATATAAATGAAAATTTATTGAAATGGTTTTTCTCGACACATTGGTCCTTCTATTATTGCATCCTTTTATTGATGATTCCTGAAACAATTCAGACCATCTTATTTTTTAGGGGTCAATGTCACATAAAAAAGTCTTTAGGTAATTCGGCTTCTATTATTTGACTTTTGAACAAAAACTTTAAGTCAGACAAAAACTAATAGTCAGTTCCTAACAGGTACAAATTAAAATATTGTTGGAGCGCATTACTTATTATATCCTTTGTTGAATCATTAACGCTTGAATACCGAGTAGTCGAACATGTATAATGGTCTTCTGAATCCTTATTTCAGTCACCCTCGATGTTAGAAACAAACGTTATTTTTTGGTTAGTGATACTTTCAAAGGGCACCGTCTGAATCGGTCGCTTGTCTTTTCTGGCGAAAGGTAAATCCGCCAAAAATTCCCCCTTTTGAGCATCCTTATTGGCCAGAAATGAAGAAATTTGGGCGGATTACCCTTTCTCCACGAAATAAAAGAGACCAATTCAGACAGTGCCTTTCAAAGGTAGCTAGTGACAAAGTCGAAATTTTGGGTGAGGATCGATCCAAATGCGATTTATTTTGTGGAAAGAAAACCATTTGTGAAAAGGGTACTTGTAGTAAGGGTTGTCAAACGAAAAATGAAAACACTACATTATTTCAAGTTGAGTTTATTATGCGCCCAAGGTTATACGAACAATGTTTCGTCGAACATCTCAGACTGCCTGGAGTTAACACGTGCCCCACAGTGCTCCTGGACACTCATATCAGATTTGCCCTTCCAGAATGAGAATTTTAAAAATTTTGAAAGAGAATCCGGGTAAGTTCGATACGACGGTTTTTTTGCGGTCTTCATATTTTTTGATTCTCTTTCATTTCCGGTTATTTCCGGTCACTTTCGCTGTTTAGAAAAAAAAGTGAAAACCGGAAATTGAAAAATGTAACCGGGTCAAAAAACACTGTCGTGTTGAACTTACCCGGATTCCCTTTTAAAATTTTTAAAATTCTCATTTTGGAAGGGCAAATCTGATATGAGTGTCCAGGAGCACTGTGTGCCCTCACTTTTGAAAATCTCTGTTGCGCTCCTGACAGTGTTTTATTATAAAAAAACTTACCCATATCAGTTTCGCAACCTAACTTTCAGTTGTAATGAAGGTTTATCAGGCGATAAACTCATGTGTTTTGACTTTAACGGATGTTTTGAACCCGGACTTCAATGGCAGTTTCAATGCTTGGAATCTGAACGGTGTGAAAACAAACTGGGTTCTTTTAGCTGCATACCGTGTACTCAAAGTAAGAGCGGTACTGGTGAGCTTTTTTCTGAAGTACCAGTCGACCGCGGTCAAGCGCATTATGTCGACTGGTTTGTCTCTCTAAGTTTTATACACAATTAGCGTCGAATAATATTTTCCGTTGCAATATACTTCCAGGTATACATAAAGTACACCAGATGACTCGTTATAGGGCCAAAAGTTCGTTATACTACATATATTTGGAGAAAATTAATTTCCGCCAATCAAGCCTAGTACAAAAAAGAAGTTTTCCAACGGTAACGCACGTTTTTGCGTAGGTCTAACGGGTAGACTCTAACCTGTATTAAGGCTACAAAACTCGTTAAAGAGCTATTTTCCAAATGATTATAGCAGCTCTATAACGAGTCATTTGCACCATATCAATTTTTTCCATATCATATATCGCAGTGATTTTCAAACGCGAAAAAAATAAAAAAATGTTACCACTTTTTAGTAATATTGCTTGATAGCGCGTCTGAGGCATATGTGGCCTGTCATTGGTCCTTTTTAGAGCAAATTTTCTTCTTTGAGCTTTAAAATTCAGAGCATGCTATTCATTGAGCTTCATTGAGCTATGAAAAGGACCAATAAAAGGCCACATAGGCCTCAGACGCGCTGTCAACCAACGTTACCACAAATTGGTAACATTATTTTTTTTTTGCGTTTGAAAATCACTGCGATACCGTATATGATATACGCCACCTGCGCCGTTCTCTGGTCGATTATTTACGTAATAATAGCCAGATAACGGCGCATTATTCAATGTATAAAGATAGGGCATTCCGAAATATTATTTCTCAAAATTCCGGCTAAATAACGCCGCGCAGGGGGCATATTTGTTATATATAATAATACTTTTCGGGCCATTCATCTAATAGCTGCAAAACTTCATGATGCTTTCTATGTTCTCACCCAGTAGAAAATCTAAAAAAAAAAACAAATTGAACATGAAATAATATCATGGAACGATAAACAAAACACATCCAGTGCATCAAAAACGCAAATCATTATTTATTTAACGCAATGATTCTTCCGTGTACTTCGGAATTTAAGTTAGCATATTGTAAAAATATAAGGTACTTTATTAATAATCGTTTGACGGTTATTGGTTTTCTCAAAACTTTTAACTCTCAAAACTTTTTAACTCTCAAGCGTCCCAAGTGGCATATAATCCTTAGAGTTTAAAACGTCCAAATTTACACTTGACGCCCCGGTGACCATGTTAAAGGAAAAATATCAGTTCAATAAAGCCAAGTTTACTACCATTTTTGCTTCATTTAGTGCGGTAAGTCGAAATTTGGCCTAATATACCCCTAAGAATTAGTGTAGAATTTGTACACTAACTCCCAGGGGTACAGTATAACCAAACTTCGCCCATTTATTCCAGTCTTTTTCGACACTTTGACCATTTTTTGTTTTGCGGTTGCGAATTAAAATATATTCATTAAATGGGTTAAGTGGTTGCAAACCATATCCTTATGTAATGTTAATAATACGAGTCTGTTTCCTCAAAAGCGAAAAGTAAGGACTATTAGCTATAAACAATGGTTTCCCTCATTTCATAATTTCGGATTAACCAACGCTACAATTAATCGTGTATAGAAAGGATAGCAAGAACGACCCTCTTAGAAAACATTAAACGCGAATTTTTATTCGCCCGAAAATATTTTAAAGACAGAAAGATACTCAGCTTGCTGATTATTTCTTTGTTTTTAGATCAAAAAAATGGTTTTAAAAGAGGATTATTGAGATCGATCAGTGAGATGTGAGAAAAATGAAGTACTACCACTAAGCTAACATTGCTTATACATTAGAGACATCGTACTAGTACATAAACACCTTACTAGTACATATACAACTTAACCGTTTGAAATAATACATTTAAACAATTCTTATTTCATATGGGTAACGCGGACGCTGTTGGCATAGACCATTTCCGTATTAATTTTGGACACGAACCGATTTGACTGGAAATAAGCGGTATTGCCTATTTTTTGTGTGTAAATTCGGAACATGGGTTTCATTTTTAGGCCCCCTTAAAGCCTAAAAACACTTTTGACATAAAAAGTGTCTTTTTTAATGCATAGTGTTATTTCAAATGGTTAGGTGGTTATATGGTTCAGAAAGACACTATTTTGTTAAGTCGTCATTTAAGCCTTCATTTTAGCAAAGGGCCCATTCGAAACTTGACCTCAATTGAAACATTAAATCCACGGATGAATGTTTGAAATCTTCTGAAACAAACCATTTGTTACGCCATTTCAAAATTTACAATAATCACTTCCAAAACGCTAACTGAAATTAATTTAGTTGAACCCAAAGACTGCAAATGCGCCACGAACACGGTGCTCGGATTTATTTCAAACACAAATACTGGAACAGCATTTACGGTTTCCGGAGAATGCGACTCAGGTAAAATACCATTATAATAACTCCAAAGTGTCCCTATAATAGGGAACTAATTTAGTGTACCTTAGTGTTCCTATTAGTGTTCCTTAAAGTGTCGCTTCACATAAATTATTTCTAAGAAAAAAAATTGTTAATGCATGTGAGACAGCAAAAAGTGACATCAATCTTTTAAATATTGATTTTATACACACTAACTACTTACGTCGTTTTTCCGCCTACGCACAACCTTCTGAAGAGTAACAGTTTGTAGTATTTCATATTTATACCCCATTATTTTTTCGATGGGGCGTGCCGCTAACCGGCCATTTTTAGGCCCAACTTTTTTCCGAGATAATATTATTTAACGACACCGCATTGCGCCGTTAACCGGCCAAAACCCGTGAACCGGCCAGTTTTTGACAAATTTTACTGGTCAGGTTACAACCTAATGTTAACTTTAATTTTTACCGTTGTGAAGCAATTTTTTCGCAAAATTATAAAAAAACGTTAATAAATAAACAATTAAAAATTTAAATAAATAATTAAATAGTGGCCAGTAACAAGGCAAACGAAGATTGGACAGTTTTCTGCGATTCCAATAGNACAAACCATTTGATACGCCATTTCAAAAATTACAATAATCACTGCCAAAACGCTAACTGAAATTAATTAAGTTGAACCCAAAGACTGCAAATGCGCCACGAATACGGTGCTCGGATTTATTTCAAACACAAATACTGGAACAGCATTTACGGTTAACGGAGAATGCGACTCAGGTAAAATACCATTATAATAACTCCAAAGTATCCCTAAGTGTCCCTTCCCATAAATTATTTCTAAGAAAAGAAGTTGTTAATGCATGTGAGACAGCAAAAAGTGACATCAATCTTTAAAATATTGATTTTATACACACCAACTACTTACGTACAGTAATACGTATCGCTTTGTATTACATTGTTTTCAATAAGTGGTCGTTTTTCCGCCTACGCACTACCTACTGAAGAGTAACAGTTTTAAGGATTTCATATTTATACCCCATTATTTTTCGATGTACATTAAATGTATACACGGGGCGTGCCGCTAACCGGCCATTTTTAGGCACAACTTTTTTCCGAGATAATATTATTTAACGACACCGCATTGCGCCGTTAACCGGCCAAAACCCGTGAACCGGCCAGTTTTTGAAAAATTTTACTGGTCAGGTTACAACCTAATGTTAACTTTCAATTTTTACCGTTGCGAAGTAATTTTTTCGCAAAATTATAAAAAACGTTAATAAATAAACAATTAAAAATTTAAATAAATAATTAAATAGTGGCCAGTAACAAGGCAAACGAAGATTGGACAGTTTTCTGCGATTCCAATAGCAATGGGGTTCAGGATAACGCCGAAGAGTCAATCAGCCTCGTCATGAATAAAAAATGCAAAAAGGTTATTTCGGGCTCGACGAGCATCAATTGTGGGGATGGCGAGGATGGCGGTGAAGTGCTCGACTGCAACTGTAATTCTAGACCAAAAGACTGCCCAACTTGTGATTCCGAATGTCTGGCAGTTAACGGCAAAAACGTGCAAATTCGATTCACATGCCCCGCGGGTAGTGAAAATGCCGGAACAAGTATTGTGGCAAATGGAAAATGTAAAAAAATCGGAAAAGCTAACAGTAATCTCAATTGTGACGGCGGCGGCGGCGGTGGTGACGGCGGCTTAGATTGCAAATGCGAATCCCAGGCAAATGCCATTGCCAGTAGCATTGGCGGTACGGCAACGGCAACCTGTATCAGTGATAGCCCCAAGAAGAAGCCCACATGGCGCATTTTCTGTGATGACAATGGGGATGGGGAATTTTCAGATGGCGAAAGTGATGCCACTATTGCCAACAAATGCAAAAAACTTACGGCACCAAATCTATCGTGCTAAAACTTATTTCAGATTTTGACCAAAATAACGTAAATAACATGTCAAAATTTGTAGTGTGATTATCATACCATACCCCTGTACACACAGTAGATTGTATAACATATGAGAAAACCTGTACACGAACAATACCAGTAAAATGTAAGGTTGTGTCATGATAAAAACAACGCTTTTGGATTTTTTTTTCTGCTGCAAAATTATGTTGCTTATAGTTGTTGTGAGGCAGTTGTTACTTATACAGTTGATGTGGTGACACGTAAGAAGTTGACAGTTTGAAATGAAGTGACATTTTTCGGAGTTTTTTGGGCAAAAATTGACCAAAAATGGGGTAAAGTGACGAAACTAAGTGACAGTTTGGAACGAGTTGACAATTTTTGACAAACAAAAATACGAAACGAAAGTGTCACCTCGTGACCACACCAGCTGTATTTGATAATGGCGAACTTTTTTCAGTCAGAAAGAAAAAAAATCACATGGAAAAATACCAGAAAAAAGTCGTCCTTCTTACCAAGTATTTTTTGAAAGAAAACGGTACACATAAGTTTTTACAAAAACAAAAATTAATTCCAGCATCCGAAATTTCAAAACGCCTGTTGTCAGGACATTTTAAAAGTTTCTTTCAGCTCTCTTGCGCCAAATATTGTCCACTGGGTGACATAAGCAGATGGTTTTCTCTTTTCGTTGGAAATCAGACCCAGTTCGGCAGAAAAAATTTTCAAAGATTTTCCCGGAAAACTTTTTTGTCTGCCGAGAAAATTGTTTTTGCATTTTCTCCCAAATACATATTATCATGAAAAAAATTCTCCAAAAGACGACGGTGGCTTGAGTGCTACAATACAAGTCATTCTCAATATTGGTTTCAAATTTAATTGAATAGTTTTTTCAAGCTGCTAAAAACTGTTGACAAAGGCAAACGAAAATCCTGTCGTAAATTATTGACTTAAAATGTCATAAAAATAATAGTTTTTAGCTTATCCATGGAATACCTAATTAAGATAGATCGATTACAAATTTCATGTTATGATGGGCTAGACATTAGCCTTTTATGAGATACTTTTACAGTCCTCACCTATAAATCCTAACACCATGTAGCTTCATGTGACCTCATACATAGATTATAATAAGGTTACTTCCTTTCCTATGTTTATGACTCATTTCTATCGAATGGAACTGGCAAAATCCAGAGTTTAGCGGAAAAAAATTGCCGGACAATAATTTATGTCTTTTCGAAATTGATGAAAGGGTACACTCCAGTGTCGAGTTGGGCACTACCCGCGAACGGAGAAACAGGAAAACGGGGAAACATGAAAACGGAGAAAAATTTCTACAGAAAAAAAAAATTCCTTAAACTCACACATATGATGCAGTTTGATGCGTAGATTACGTTGGTGGAATAAAAAATTTGGAAAAGAAGACAAGTTTTTGCGCTAGAGAGCATTTTAGCGGCCATTTTGGGCAATTTTCTCCGTTTTCAGGTTTCTCCGTTTTACTGTTTCTCTGTTTTCTGGTAGTACTTTGAGTTGTGTGACATAACGCAATAACCGGTAAAACTGGGAATTGAAAACGACTCACAAATACATCAAGCCACAGAATTAAAAAAAAAATGCTGCTAGGAACTCTACTGCAGAAAACTTTTATCTGTTTGTCCGTGTTAAAAGTACATCACCAATAAAAATTCCTTGTTAAAAAAGTTTTGTCTTTAAAATAAATCCCGAAAACAATATTGATGTTAAAATATTTGTCTTAAAAATAATTCATCTAAGAAAGTTGTTTAACATTTTAAAAAATCAGCGTAAAAAGTGAGCGGCCGAAATTTATTGAAATTTAGTGAAAAATTGACGATCCAGAAAAAATCTAAAGCTAGGCCACTTATAATATTTAATTCTTGGTAATTATAACCGTTGGGCGATAATATTAAGAACTTTTCTTTACCCGAACTCGACGTCGCCCTCGTCATTTTCGCCGTGTTTTTATTACGACGTTGCTGAAATTATTTCAAAAATATTTCGCTAATTAAATATTGCTGGAAATTAAAGTTGTATGCTAATTGACGGGGGCATTTTTTTAGAGAGACGCGATGAGTGATCAAGATACTCTTGATGAGATTCTAGAGCTTAAAAATAAAATTGTGGCAATTGTTCAGGAAGATGAAGATGACGTTAATCAGGTGAGAAAAATATTTGAAAAAAAAACACGCAGAAATTTTTATATAGCTAGCAAATAATTGAAACTATTTTAAATTAAAAAAAAATGAAAATAAAACAGTCGTATTAGGGTCTGCCAAGGGGACATAGTAGACTTTACCGCGGGGTCAGAATTCTTTTCCTTAAAACCAAACAAAAAAATGATAAAAAGCGCTAGATAAAAAGATAAAACAAATAATAATAAGACCGTCAGTTTTTGCGCTAGAGAGCAAAAAAACTACTTAGAAATTTGGAGGTATTCCCGTGAAGACCCCAAGTTTCACCGACAGTGCATTGGACTCTCATATTCGTTAAGATTTTTTTTTTAATTTTTCAACTTTTTTGTGACACATAAAAGCAAATATAATCCTTACTTCCAATTCGGACGTTTTTGATTCTCGAAAATAGCCTCCGTATTGAGGTGAATTGTCATAAAATGTCCATTTTTGGATTTTTTAGGGGACATTTTTTTCATAAAAAGCGTCCTTATTGGAAGTAATCGTCCGTATTGAGAGTAAAGACTGTAGCGAACCAAATAAAATATTGAATTTTTCCGGCCCCTAGAATAACACCGCTTTTACTAACTATAGACTATAATTTATAGTCCTAGGTAACTAGCGAAAATTACCGTTGATATCACTTTACAGTTTTGATATAACGGTACTCATCAAATCTTTAACGAGTTTGAAGGGGGATATTTCTCCGCATTTATTCGTATCATTAAATGTCTCGTTTTGAAAGCTAAAACCACAATAAACGTATTTTAGGGTCCACATCCAGACATATTTTTGATAATTTGCGGTTAAGAAAGTGTCCAAAAAATCCATAAAAATAACGACATACGCGCCAATATATCATGTTTGTACCTTTGACCAGATATATTTAGAAAAGCGTCTATCCGACGTTGTCTACGTTTGGGTCGTATTTATGCATTTTGCGTAGTATTTTACTATCCAGTACTAACTCTTTTTTATTAATATTTAAAATTCCGCACAAATTCATTAAAAACCCTAAAAGTAATAACTTAATATTTAAAGTAATTTATTTAAAGTAATAACTTCCGGTCAATAATGGATTAGATTTATCTTATTTTGAGCCAAATTTCTGTTACGTCGGTTAATTTGGCGGAATTTCTCAATCCGCCTACGCGATATTTTATCGCCTACAGTTCGCCTACGCCCTATTTCATTCTACGCTTACATAATGCACCTTTTTTTTGTCTAAACTGAATAAGGAAAGTTGAAGTCAGAAAATTGTTTTTTTTTGAAATCTTTTTTCACGGAATCAGAATGAAAAATTATACGAAAAAAAACTTTTAGTTTGGGTTGGTTTGGATACCCTAAATGTACTATGATCTTTTTGTCTATTTACGTTATTATTTTTATTCATTTCAGCCACAATAGGGTCTGACGTTAAAAATGAATAAAAACATTTGTAAAACGTTTTTTACTGGCCGATTTCGGTTCTCAAAAGCGGCCGTTATGAATGAACAAAACTTTAGGGAATCAGTTTTGGGACAATCTATATTAAAATGGCTTATGAAATTTTAAAATATTAATTTTATGATTTATGTGACAGTTTTAGTTTCATAATTATTGGATTTTGGCACTAGACTTATAAATTATTTTAGTTCTTTTTACTTACAATGGGTGCCGTAATTATGTTTATGCAAGCTGGTTTTGCATTTTTAGAAGCTGGCTCCGTTCGATCAAAAAATGTGACGAATATTTTGATCAAGAACTTTCTCGATTTCTGTAAGTATGTCATCAACAATATTAGATTATCAGCGCGGTGGCTTTATAATGTTATATAACGCTTATATAATTAATACTTATTATTAACAATACTAATACACCGAAGCCACCCATGTAAAATA
>SCLG01000174.1:19548-30576 GCA_004367875.1 Oikopleura albicans | reverse complement strand
ATTTTTTTTATATAAGCCTAATTAATTTCCGTTTTACTAATCACAGAGATTATGGCGGAAACTGCTCCGTTTATTAATACCACAGTTATTGATAATAGTGTGGGGACAAGAGAGCAACCTTATATTACTAATATTACTACCGGCCAGGTAACCGGTGGTTCAATTGTTTTTCATACAGAGGAAGATGGTCAACATTTTCAATACTATCGTAATACAGTTTTATCTACTGGTATTGCTACTCGATGTATATATCAGTCTACCCAAAGGGCTACCCAAAGGGCCCCGGAAGATTTAAATATGACACCTCCTTAAAATTTTTGAAAACAATTCACTTAATGATATGAAAGAGTTTTAATAATACGTTTTCAATTTGATTTATTTTCACCGTGTTTTAAACTGGAAAATTAAACACAACGTATGACCCTTAAATTATTCCTTTATAACGCAGCACCTTCATTAAGTATAACTTGTACGACAGGAGTTAACTATAATTTATGAAGCTCGTTTATTCTACAAACAATTGCACACAAATAAAACAAATATAATTAAAATTATATCACACTTAACACTCATGAAAAAGAAATTAGTCTAATATTATAGAAGTTATTGAAACTTTCAATTTGAAAGTAAGATAATGTCTTTCTCTTGAATATAATTTTCCTAATTAGAAAAGACATTTGTCAAGAAAATGGGGACAAACATAGTTTTTTGACACGATTATATTTTGCCAAATAAATATACAGTCCTTACTTACAATACGGACATTTTTTGTTCTTGAAACAGCGTCCGTTTTGAGGTAAACTGTCATAGTGTCCATTTTTGGGACTTTTTTTTAAGAAAAAGCGTCCTATTGGAATAAATCGTACGTATTGAGTGCGCCCGTATTGAGAGTAATGATAGTACATATTATGTACTACATAATATTGAAGATAGTACATATTATGTACTACATAATATTGAAGATTTTAGCACTCAATGCAGTACCCCGGTACTCAAAACAGTGCCACACAGGTTATTTTTGGTACCAATCATAGCGAATCAATGTTAGAAATATTTTACCCACAAAAATGGTATATATTTCATGTTTAAATCTCACCAAAACAGAGATATTTATATTCAGTGAATTCATCAAGGCCAGCTTGACCACCTTCGCGCCCGAGGCCTGATTTTTTTACGCCGCCAAATGTCCCCTCAGCGGCGGAGACAACCCCCGTATTAACCCCCACAATTCCTTGCTCGAGTTTTTCTGCCACACGCCAACATTGTCCAACATCCTGGGAGTAAAAGTATCCCGCCAATCCATACTCACTTGCATTAGCTAGACCCAAAACCTCATTTTCTGATGTGAATGACTAAAATTTAAAACGTAAATACAGAAACTGTTAAATTTTAACCCTAACTACTGCGCAGTTAACCACCAAAAAATTGTAACAGTGGACGATTAACGGCGTAGGATATTTTTATGAATGAAATCACCAATGATTGGTTAAAGTGAATAGTTAATGGCGCACCCTGCGTAATTCTCAATTTACATTTTATTGAATGCCGACACTTTTTGCCGTGTTAAATCATGTAATTTAAGAAAGTTTTGGTGGTTTTAAATTCTTTATACGTTAACATTTGGTGTCTACTCCAGATTTTATGATTTTTTATTATTATTTTGTTACCTTAATGGCACATAGTGGTCCAAAGGTCTCATTGTGAAAACAATGAGCATCGCCAGATACATGTGTTAGGACAGTTGGTTCAAAGTGAAATTCATCGATTCGATTTCCACCACATTGAATTTTGGCGCCATTCTTTACAGCCTCAGAAACTTGCATCTCAACTTTATCTAACCCGCGGGAGTTAATTAAAGGTCCTAGTGTGGCATCATTGAAGGGATCACCGAATTTAAGTTGTTTCACTTTTTCCACAAATATACTTATGAACTCTTCCTCAATATCTAAACAAAATCAATAAAACACTGTTACATTTTAACTTGGAAAAACCGATACAATATTTCGGACAAAAATATTTAAAGCGACCTTTACTTACTTTATTTTTTTATTGAAAATTGCTACACAGGGTGCGCCGTTATGTTTCACAAAAACATTCGAAAAATAGTGAAACATAATGGCCCGATCGGGAAAAAGTGAAACATAACGGCGTAGGGCTTAACATATAAAGATATGTATTAGGGGAAAATATTTTCTCAAAAAAGTGAAACATAACAGCACGCTCGGGAAAAAGTGAAACATAACGGCGCGAAACATAACGGCGCACCCTGTGTAATAGGTGTTAAATTAAGAAAACTAGATTAAAAAAACTAAATTAAGAAAACTAGATTAATACAGTCTTTTAAATTTGGACGAAGAAAAGTTATTTGGGCGAAAAACTTTGAAACCATCCAAAATGGGTGACGTGATCTTTCGAACAATTTTTCGAATAAAAACGTATTCGAACAAAACGCCTCTGAAAGAAAACGTTTTCCCGGGTATTACACCGAAAAACGTTTTTTATATTGCAAGATACTACAGGGGTTTTGTTATAAGGTCAAGGTCTAAAAAACTTTACCTTAACCAATCTGAATTTTTGTCCACAATAAGACCTTAATGCTGGAAAAAAGTTCAAAAAGACATGATTTCTGTAGAAAAAATGTGCAAGCGGAGGGGGGAGGAGGTCTTCATCCAAAAAACAAAAACGTTAAAAGACATGATTTTTAAGATTTTTTCCTAAAAAGCATGATCCTCAAAAAACTGACTTAATCTTAGTGCGAAAAAACTGATTTGATCTTATAACGGCAGAAATGACTGACCTTATAAGTTATAACCAACCCCCCTGTACACATTGATTAAAATTTCCCTTACAGAAATTTTTTCGGAAAAACGTTTCATTCGAACAATTTGTTCAACGAAACACGTATCTCCGAAAGACCGCGGTGCTTCCCAAAAATGATAGTTTCGATAGCAAAAATGGGCTAAAATTTTAAACTTAACAGTCTTACGGCAATTTGGAAGAATACAATTGTAATTACCTTGATGAACAAAGACATTATTAGCGGCAATACAGGCCTGTCCGCTATTACGAAATTTTGCTCCAATAAGTCCAGTAGCAGCGGCGTTCAAATCAGCGGAGGGAAAAACAATAAATGGCGCTAACCCTCCGAGCTCAAGGGAAACTTTTTTGACGCTGGAGGCCGACTGTCGCAAAAGAATTTCGCCTACAGTTGTAGATCCCGTAAAGGAAATCGCCCGAACCTCGGGTGACTCACAAATTGTACGGCCAACTTCGACGGTATTTTCACGACAAGATGGCAGTACACTTTAAGGGATAGGGACCTGTTTAATTGGGTGGCTATAACATCACGGCTAAAACAATATCATAACCGACAATCTAGGTAAAAACAAGCTACTATGTTGCCGATGTTACACGAGTCATTTACAGTATACATACGGGAAATTTTGACAAAATTTGAACCACCCGATGTAAAAACATCTGGTTATATGTAAACAAACAGGGTGATCGGATGGTCCGATTCAAAAAGTATAGCGGGTTGGTTATAAGGTCAAGGTCTAAAACTGACTTAGCCTTAATGCGCTTTAAAAAAATGACTTGACCTTATAACTAGGGTGCCCGCAACTTTTCTTTTCATTTTCAAAAAGTGCCCAAATCAAATAAATGGACATACTAGGGTATATTCAAAAAGTTCATCGAAAATGCTACCTGATGGCTATCTTGGGTTTTTTATATTGTTTATAGTATCCCTAAACTCGAAAGTTGCGGGCACCCAACTTATAACCATCTGAAACAGATTTCCACCATAAGGACTTAGTGCTGGGACAAACCTCAAAAAGACATGATTTTATAGAAAAAAAGAGGTTGACCTTTGCTGAAGCAAAAATTGAAAAAAAAGTGGACCCAACCCAACCCGAATGGACCCAACTGGACTCAGGCAAAAATAAAGTGGACCCAACCCTAAAAAATTCGGGTCCATTAGGGTCCAATTCGGGTAGTGTCTAAAAGGGTAGGCTCCAAAAGTTATAGAGGTTGGTTATAAGGTCAAGGTCTGAAAAACTGACTTGGCCTTAAAGCGTTTTGAAAAAAATGACTTGACCCTATAACCATCTGAAACAAATTTCGACCATCAGGCCTTAGTGCTGGGAAAAACCCCAAAAAGACATGATTTTATATAAAAAAAATGTAAAAAGAAACGATTTCTATAAAAAATTGTTTTTATGACGTTTATGAGGTATATTTAAAGATTTCATTTGCCCGGGATGCATCCTAGTCATGTAATATCATAATCCCATGGCTGAAACAGTCGGCGGGTAATCCGGCATCAATAGCAAGCTGTGCCATTGCCAGGGCAGTTAAAGGGGTATCTTCGGACGGTTTCAAAACGACTGTACACCCTACGGCCAACGCGGGCGCTACTTTGCGGGTGATCATCGCAGCAGGAAAGTTCCATGGCGTTATCATTCCGACTTAAATTTGGGATCACTAACTACATTCAACATGTTGGTGAGAATTGGGATTAATTAAATATTGCGTGATGACCTTGACTGCAATTTTAAAAGACCATGCTTCATACAATGTAATAAGTGAATACCATGATTCATTATGTATTATGTATAAGATGTTATATATAGACTATGTAACATAGTATGTTACATACTGTATGTATATACACAGGGTGCGCAGTTATCTTGCGAACTTGGTCCTTGAAAAGTCGCAAGATAAGCGTTTTTTCGCAAGATAACTGCTCAGTGCATATAATATAAATATTATAAATCCCGAAAAATAAAATTCTGAAGAGTCGCAAGATAAGCGNAGCGGCGTTCAAATCGGCGGAGGGAAAAACAATAAATGGCGCTAACCCTCCGAGCTCAAGGGAAACTTTTTTGACGCTGGAAGCCGACTGTCGCAAAAGAATTTCGCCTACAGTTGTAGATCCCGTAAAGGAAATCGCCCGAACCTCGGGTGACTCACAAATTGTACGGCCAACTTCGACGGTATTTTCACGACACGATGGCAGGACACTTAAAGGGATAGGGACTTGTTCAATTGGGTGGCTATAACATCACGGCTAAAACAATATCATAACCGAAAATCTAGGTAAAAATAAGCTACTAGGTTGCCGATATTACAGGATACATCCGGGAAAATTTGACGAAATTTGAACCACCCGATGTAAAAAATAAAAACATCTGGTTATATGTAAACAAACACGATGATCGAATCGTCTGATTTAAAAAATATAGGGGGCTTGGTTATAAGGTCAAGGTCTAAAAACTGACTTGGCCTCAATGAGCTTTGAAAAAAAAAATGAACTGACCTTATAACCATCTGAAACAAATTTCTACCATATGGTAGGCCTTAGTGCTGGGACAAACCCCAAAAAGACATAATTTTATAGAAAAAAGTGTAAAAAGACATGATTTCGATAAAAAAAAAGTGTTTTTATAACGTTTATAAGATTATTTAAAGATTTAATCCTAGTCATGTAAAATCATAATCCCATGGCTGAAACAGTCTGCCGGTAATCCGGCATCAATAGCAAGCTGTGCCATTGCCAGGGCAGTTAAAGGGGTATCTTCGGACGGTTTTAAAACGACTGTACACCCTACGGCCAACGCGGGCGCTACTTTGCGGGTGATCATCGCAGCAGGAAAGTTCCACGGCGTTATCATTCCGACTTAAATTTGGGATCATTAACTACATTCAACATGTTGGTGAGAATTGTGATTAATAAATATTGCTTGATGACCTTGAATGCAATTTCAAAAGACCATGCTTCATACAATGTAATAACTCAAGACCATGATTCATTATGTATTATGTATAAGATGTTATACATAGTATGTTACATACTGTATGTATATATTACAAACAGAGGGTGTGTTTCAGTCCTTAACTCTTAAACAGTCTATGTGGATCCCTGACTACACCAATAGGCTGTCTGATAGTTAAGACGCGTTGATTACTCCATGGTGAAGGTGTCGTTTGGCCGTTCAGTCGGCGAGCTTCCTGTCAACACAAGGGTTAGAATTTATGAAAATAAAAATTGTATCAAAAAATATACAGGGGGGTATTTGTATAAATAACCACAAATAACTTTATTTGGAAACGTTCAGAATTCAACAAAAACAATTAAATAATTCTATCCAGTTTTAGTGTGTATGACTCGTAGGTTACACATTTTACGTATGTAATTTGTAACCCTGGCCCAAACCAGTCACAAAAAGAAATCGCATAATTCATTTCGCCAACCGCTTCAGAAAGAGGCTTTCCGTTCTCTAGAGTAATTAAACGCGCCAAATCCGCTTTATTCTCTTCAAGAAGGGTTCCCCATTTCTGCACAAGTGATCCACGCTCTTTTACGGGCTAAATTTGTGGTTTAATTAGTTTGATTCAACAGAAAAACGGACATAAACATCTTTCAATTCTAAACATCTTTGTTTGACCGATGGAGACCGATGGAGACCGTTAAGCGATTTTGTCTCAAATTGAGACACTTTTTTTTCTGAAAACGCTCTCATTTTTGATTCATAAGAGATAATTGATTAAAAAACTAACACATTATACAGTTTTTTGCGGTGCGTTTTTTGCGATTACTCGCATGTTCATACAACGCATATATAATTATATATAACGAAATCAATTTTGGCGCGANTGACTTCCATAAAATAGAGATAACACGTTATTAAATATAATAAATTGATCTTAGTTTGGTAGATTAGGTTTATTCTCCGATAAAACCAAAAAAAATGCCAATGTATGATCAGGAACGTCAGAAATGAAAAAAAGTCTCAATTTGAGACTAACGGTTTCCATAGTATACGCGCGCGCTTAGCGGAACCCATCGGTTAAGAAAAAAACTACGTTTAAAAGGGACAAAATCAAACTTTAAAAATAAAACCTGAAGAACCTATTGTGTAGATGTTTAGTTCGGTTCCCGAAAAGATAAAATTGGCCGCTTTAGAATGACACAGCCTGATTTTGCCGAATACAGAAAATGGCGAAACCTCAACGAATTTCCTTTGCGATAAAAAAAAATTGTCAAAATCATTTACAGTCCCCAGTCCCTTATGGGCCGCCTTTTTGGAGGCGTCAAGGTGGCCCACAAGGGACTGTGGACTGTATCTAAAATAAACCGTTTTTATCTTTCGTTCTGTTTTTTCGCCGATTTCCGTCTATTTCGATCAGGCTGTGCTCATTAAGTCTTTATTATCGTGAGCTGAAGTATACTTTCGAACAAAGTAGAATTTTTTGATTTTTTTTATCCCGCCCTTTTGCCGTTCGAGCAGCCCAGGCGGGAAATGCATGAGCTGCGGCCTGAATTGATTCCCTGGTTTCGATTCCGGTACAATTCGCAACGTCAATCAAATGTTCCCCATTTCCCGGATACGATACCGATAATTTACTTTCTGTCGAAATCCATTTTCCACCAACAAGTGCCTCCGAGCGAAACAGGGAAGATGGTAATCTGTTCTAGTAGGTTCCTTTTTACAGTTATGTACACTGTACACATTTTAACAAGCCAACGAGTTTAAAAATAAAAATCAGCAAAAAACGTTACAGGGGGTGCGTATAAAATTTCGGTTAAACACCATATGGTTGTTATAACACCATTGTTATAACATCAATATTTCTATAATGTCGCAAGTTCACGGAAAACTCACACTTCAAAACTGATATAATTTGGTGGTAGCCAGGGATTTTTACTCGATTTGGAAGTTTTCGTAACATTTCATATTTATAGTATACACAGGGTGCGCCATTATGTTTCGCGCCGTTATGTTTCACTTTTTCCCGAGCGTGCTGTTATGTTTCACTTTTTTGAGAAAATATTTTCCTCTAATTCATATCTTTATATGTTAAGCCCTACGCCGTTATGTTTCACTTTTTCCCGATCGGGCCATTATGTTTCACTATTTTTCGAATGTTTTTGTGAAACATAACGGCGCACCCTGTGTAACTATTATACCTCAATATTCCGATGTGAAGTATATTTCAATTTAATCCAGATATAAAAATACTACTGTATTTTTCATTAGCCAAAAATGATATTCTGAATAGACGCCAGTTGGAAAAATCCTAGGAAAAAATTTACTTTCTTAAAAAAGTACACCGCGATCTTTCAGAGAAAAACTTTTTTTCAGTGAAAATTTCAAATTTACTACAGTGACTGTAGGACAGTTATTACTTCCAATACGGACGTTTTTGATTCTCGAAAATAACGTTCGTATTGGGGTCAATTGCCAATTTGTGAAGTGCCCTTTTTTCGACTGTATTGAGGACACTTTTTCACAGAAAGCGTCCTTATTGGAATAAAGCGTCCGTATTGAGAATAAGGAGTCCTTCTCAATCCTTACTAGGGACTTTACTAGTCCGACTGTAGTATATTTATAGTCAGATCCTTCTAGTCTAGAAGTTTTAGATGTGCGCCCTTTAGATGTTCATGTCCCTCTAGATGTGCGTTTTTTTACGAAAATTTGTAAATACCTCTACATGTGCGCCTTTTTCAGGCCGACTTTTTCCAGTTGTACCTATAGAATCTATAGTATAGATTTCATCTACACCACCTGCGCCGTTATCGGGTCAACATTTTGAGGAAGAATTTTGACCCGATAACGGCGCAGGGCGTAGGCGGATTGTCTGGAAAATTTTAATCGAAAAATTTGACCCGATAACGGCACGAGCGGGAATTTTGACTTGTTTTGACAAGATGAAAATTTGACCCGATAACGGCACGAGCCGTGATTTTCTAGAATGTCTCATATGTCTTTGTCTCTATTTCACATTTATGCACTCCTAGTTACTTTTTTTTCTATAAAAAACGATGTAAAAACTTGCCTTTAAAATATTTTGAAAAATAGAGAAAAGATCGAGACGTCTACAAATTCAAACATTAGGTTAAAACAAATANGGTTTTGTTTACAAATAAACAACCAGTTAAAGTGTAAAAAAACAGATCATTGTATATAATCCCGTTTTCGAGATAAGTGAGAAAAACTAACAGTGATGCCGAAAAAATGCTGTTTTTTATGAAAAAGTCCCATTTGTAATAGCGCCACAGAAAAAAAACGACGGATTAAAAAAAATATTTTTTTTTGTTTCGAATTCCAATTCACATTTAAACAAAGTACAAAAAAACAGTTTTTACTTATAACAATCAAAGGTTGAGATAGTTCGTAAAAACTAGTAATGTATAACCCCAGTTATACGCTGTACGGTCTAGGGTTAAGGACTGTACTAGTCCGACTGTAGTATATTTATAAATAGAATTTATATTATAAATTGTCGGGAAATTCATTTCAACAAATGGTATGGACTTTATAGGATGGCACGTAATAAACATGTACATGAATTTGAACTTCAAGGTTACAACAATAAAAATCTCAAATTTCGAAAGCTAACCGGATAGAAATTTCTAGAAACCAAGCCTAGCAAGCTCCTTCGCCAAGTTGGGAATCTTGGGGGCTCCGAACATTACTTCCTTTCTCCAAATAAACCGTCTCTAAATGATCATTCAATAAAAAATATCTAAAAAACTTTCGAGAAAAATAAATAAATTTTCACGGTGTCAAATTGACATGATAAATAAATTTCACCTTGAGCTCAGCCAATCAGAGCGCCAGAGAAGGGAGAAAGCTTTCCATCATGTAGCCAATCACAGACTATAATTCAACTTGAGGGAAATCTGCTGGGAATAAAAAATAAAAGCCGTAAAATTATTTTCATTCTCTATTGAAAGGTAATTAAACTTGGACGCCAAATTGACAAGAGAAAATACTTACGGTAAGGTTTTAACCGAAGTAGCTCTTAAATTTCCCAGAATGTATCTTCGCATGATTAACCCCATTAAATACACCAGGTGCGTCGTTATCTTTCAAAATCAAATTAAAAAAAGTGCAAGATAACGGCGCAGTGCTTAACACATAAAGATATATCTAAACCCCTAGGATGATTTTTCTTCATCTCGCACATAAATCTCAAATCTCCCAATAAACCAGTGTTAAGGTTTTAGCTTTATAAGCTGCGCCGTTATCTTTCAATTTTTCCCGTTCGTCCCGTTATCTTTCACCTGTTGCGATTAGTTTAGTACAAATGTATTTCGAAAAAAAAATAATCGCAAAAGGTGAAAGATAATGGGATGAAGGGGTAAAATCGAAAGATAACGGCGCAGCTGGTATATTGGGAAATTTGAGATTTATGTGCGAAATGATGAAAAAAATCATCCTAGGCGTTTAGACGCGTTTCCAAGTTATTTCGTTCTGAAGGCGAAAATAACTCATGTAGTATTTCCAATAGCGGCTCATCGTTGAAAAATTGGGTACGATACATTTTGCCTTCGGATTCCCAGCCTTTTTTGGGTTCACTCCAATAGTAAATAATAAAAAAATAATTTACTTACCCTAGTAATCCGTTCAATTTACCGCATATAATGTCTCTTCAAATCGATGTTCATATTGCCAATATAATATTGGACTTCTTCCCAGTTTATTCATTTTCTCGTAAAATTAAATTCCCGGTCGAAAAGTTTTTTTAGGTCTCTTGGATATATAAAAAGTTAATTTTTCAATAAACTTGCCATGTGCATGAATTGTATGACGGCTAGCACATTTTAAATCAAAAATATTTTTTTGGTGAAAATATATTTAATAAGGATTTATTCACGCGGTTGGATAATACAGAGAGGAGGGTGTTTATAAGGCCAACATTGTTAAAACTGCGATATAAATGTATGTGATGCAGCTATGTATAAGGTCGCCTGGATTCTAGGGGACTGGAATCATATTCATTTTTAACAGTCATGCGCATATTGGGTAGCTAGCTACCTATTTTCACTTTATTTCTAAATTAAAAGAGAACGGTTTATGATAATAAAAAAACGTACAACGGATTTGAAATCAACAAAAAATTTTTACGTTTTTATATGGGAGAAAAATATTTTTTTAGAAAATTGTTTTTACGTTTGGGTCCGTGGAGAACGAGGGTTAAGGTTGAAAATCACCCCAGTAAGAGAAGAAGAACAGGGCTTCA
>SCLG01000174.1:0-16501 GCA_004367875.1 Oikopleura albicans | reverse complement strand
TCACCATCCACGTTTGAAGGTGAGCGCTGTTTGTATGGAGCGTTAACCAATGAGATCCGCGAGATTCTTATTGACGCTGGTCAAATCAATAGGTTTGCATTAGTCACTAATATTTTTTTTTGGCAATTTTTTTTTCGTTTTTTGGCTTACATTGTGTTAATTAGGCAAAAAGAGGATTTTTAAAAATTTTGCCATTTTTTTAATTACTGAATCCTAAAGAAATGATACTCACTCAATTGTTCTAGCACTCTCATGATCCGCGACGAGTTTGACGAACATCAGCGAAAGCTACGAGAAGGATTCGGCGCCGATTTAACCATCAAGTGCATTAATGGCTCAATCAAATGTCACAAATTTATTCTGGCCGCCCGAAATTCTTATTTTTCGACTAAGTTCAAGACGAAATGGGCGGATAAATCGAAAATCATTTGTAAAGGTAAAGTTTTTTTAGAAACGTTACGTAACAACGAAATTAGGATTTTGAAGTCCAAAATTGATTTCATTTATAAAAAACTATGTTGCGCTCATATTTCCCAATTTCACTGTACACAAACTTCCGAAAAAAATGGGTTTTTGGAAACCGCGGAAAATAACAGAAAATGCAAGATTAAAGGCTGACACATTAGGTAGGTTGTGTATATAATGAAAAAAAAATCGAAATTTCTAGAAAATTGTTTTAAAAAGCGCGGCCGAGTTTTACGAGACATGGATTATAGCCTATAATTTATATAATTTAAATTTCAATTTTTATAATTTGTAACTTTGTTCAATTGTTCAACTTTACATTTTTAGTCGCCCAAGATATTCTAGAAGTGGTTGTTGATTATCTCTACACTGGTCGATGTTCAATTTTGCTCGATTTAGCCGAGGAAATAATATCTGTGGCGCAAACACTTAAAATGGACGAATTCGTACAGCTCGTGACGCATGAAGTTGACGTTTTTACCAAGTGGAAACAACTTAAACCCAATATTCAGTTTTCCGAGTTTTAAATTATTTTTTCTTTAAGCCTTCTGTACGTCCACGACTACAGTGTAAGTGGGTCAGGGTTAAGACTAACTTTTGAAGTTTTTTTTTTAATTCGATTTTTTTTATAAACTCGGCTGTAGTCATCTCTTATCGAAAAATTGGAAATATTTGGTGATAAAGAAATGCTAAAAAGTGATTTATATCTCGCTGCGACATTTAATCCAGATACGCGACTCGTCAATGAAAACGGATTTTCTATTGTTTGTCACAGATCAATTTTGACCGCGCGCTCTGATTTCTTCCAGGACAGGGATAGAAGAAAAACGTGTGATTTTGCAACAAAAAAAGTTAATCACATTCACGAATTTATGTGATTGTCATACAGTCCTTAATTCCATAACGGCCGTTTTCGGTTCTCGAAAAAGCGGCCGTTATGGAATAAACGGCCCTTTTTGGAGGAAAAAAGCGGCCGTTATGGAAGCGTTCTTTATGAAATCAAGGACTGTATTATTATTTCGTGATTTTATTTTTCATTCCTATTCCAGGGTCTCTTCAACGATCACTTCCATGAGGCCGAGGAAAATTCTAGAACTTATCTCCTTCACTCAATTTCAGACATTTGTTTATCTTGTGTTGGATCGTATGTGTACAGTGAGATGATTCATGAACAGCTTGACGACCTAGCTTATGTTGAATTGCTGCAATTCTCGGACTTTTACATGCTACCAGGGCTAAAACGGGTTATTGCGCAATCAATGGCGAAAATGCTTGCTACCGAAAACTGCATTGATTGGCTCGAAAAAGGTTCATATTACATAATAAATATGCTTATAAACCTTTAAAAATCTACAATCAGCTCGACTATTCGGAATTGGTAGATTAGAAGAACGATGCATTTCATTTGTGGCGGAGAATTTCGAGTATTTTTGTGACCAAAAAGAACTCGAGGAGTTAATTCTGTCGGATGCGGCGGCGATAAAGGACCGGCAAGCCGAGGATTCCATAGACATCGTCGACGAACTAAAATTCCAATTTTCAAAATATGACAATTGTGGACATATGTCAAATTTATTAGATCGAAAATTATCTGCGTTAGGTCTGAAAACATTTGGTGTATTTTTCAATACATAATATTAAATAATAATAATAATTAACTAATGTCTTATCGTCGTTACTGTCAGGTTGAAATGTGTATTTGCAAAGTTACGCTGAAAATTGTCGCCTAAAACCACTTTATACATAAACCCCTACTGTATTCTAATTTGCAATTATTTTTAATAGTCAATGAGCTTCAACTTCTCAGCCTACGCTATATCTTGAAAATTTAATATTACAAACAATTTCCATGAAAAAGTCTCAAAAAAGGGTAAATTCGATTAACAGTGCTGCCAATACGGTAGCTTTTTTCCAATACGGACACTTTTTTTGTGAAAAATTGTCCCTAAAAGTTATGTGGACGCTTTAAAATGGACACTTTATGACAATTTAAAGAGAACACTTTAAAATGGACACTTTATGACAATTCACTCCAATACGGACGTTTTTTCGAGAATCAAATCGTCCGTATTGAAAGTAAGGACTGTATTTCACAAATTTCATGCAAAATTATGTTACAGTCGTCGTCCCCAAATCGGCAACAAAAATGAAAACAAAATCCTTGCGGATTTGGGGACGAGGACTGTATGTACATTTTTTTTATGTAATTTTTTGACTTTTCACCCACGTACGACATGTACTTATTTAACAACTTTAGTGTTTTGAACAGGTAAATTTATTCGAGATATAAAATAATAAACAAAATACCAAACAGGTTGATAATTGCGTCATAAATTGCGGTTGATAATTTAGGGATCTTTATAAGTACGGTGATTTTTACGTCAGATTTGTTGGTGAATTTTAAGTTCGAGGGTGTTGGCGCATATACTTCATCATTGCGGCCGGGCTTCGAAAGGTGGATTTCCGTTTTAACATAAAGTGCAGAAAATCATCATCTGTATCTGCCGATCGACGCACTAATGGGGCTTCATTTTCTCCCAATATATCATCTTCTTGTGCTTTTATACGTTGCGAAATAAATACTATGAAGTTAGTTAATTACTCAAAAGTTATACAGTCCTTACTCCTTTTCGGACATTTTCGGTTCTCGAAAATGGCGTCCGTAAAAGGACCAACATCCAAAAAAAGGCTCATTTTTGGACACTTTTTTTAATTAGAATGGCTTATTTGGGACATTTTTGAATACAAAAACGGCGTATTTTAGTATCAATGGTAAATATTTTGTTCAGGATGTTTTTTATCAAAATTGAGTAGACCCGTTTATCACGATTTTTGATATTCTACTTATTTCAAATTTTCCTATTGGAGTTAACGACGCTCGATAAGATCGGTCCCGTTCAGAAAATTTCAATTTAATTGTTTAGAGGCTAAGCATCACAGTCCTTACTCTCAGTACGGACGATGTTTCCAATACGGTTGCTTTATTGCGAGGGTCCAATGGTAGATATGAAAGAAGTGGGCAAATCGAAAATTTTTCGAAAAAAAACTGGTAAAGCCAAGTTGTAGAGCTCGTCAAACTGCGTCGATCTGACTATTCAAAAATTGATTTGTACCACCAGAGCCCCCTAGAGAGCTGTTTGAAGTCTCCAACCTACGCAAAATAACGACTTTTTTTTAACCGGCCAGCGCGTAGGTGGTACATCCAAATGAGTCGAAAGTAGGTGCAAAGACAAGACCCTTTTTTAAGTTTGGACGTTCTCAATACGGACGCTTTTCGCACGGTAAAATGTTCAGATGGTTCACTTATATTTAAGTGGTAGCCTATTATAGAGAATCAGAAACGTCCGTATTGGAGGTCAAACCTGTATTAACGCTTAAAGCACAAAGAAAACTTACGCAGCGCTGTTACAAAAAAAGTTTGAACACCAACCATTTTGTATTCTCAACGGGTTTTGATTTGATTTGCTCCCTTTATATACATTTTTGCGCTCGTAGAAAAGCATTGTGGCGAAAGCGTGATAAATGCTCGAGAATTCACGATTGAGGGGACGATGAAGATGCCACGTTATTTTTCCACCCCCAATTTCCCGCTCCAAAAAATATTCAGTCCAGTTGTTCAATTCTTTATTCTGGGAAACTTATGTTACCTTGAAATCTACCATTTGGCACGAGAAATACTGGTTGACTAATGAACATTATTGGATTTGGTATCACAACGTTATATTACTGTACATCATACCGTATGTGGCATATATAAACTTCCTATAAATAATTAACAAGTTCGAAAGTGTTTGAAGCGTTGGGCGTTGTGCATTGGACAACAGCGCAGGGCTCGGCAACAGTTAAGCCAGCTCATGTTTATTTATGGACTCGATAGGCCAGTCGAGACAAGCTGATTTTTATTTTTTGTTTTAGCGTATAAGTTAGCCCTTAAGTTTCAGCTATTACTCACACTAGGACCGTTGAAACCATTACAGTGGCTTTTTTCTAACAGTATTTGGAGAGTCAATGAGGGTAACACAGGACTGGTCGGCGGTCTTCATTGGTACCAAACGGCGGCTGGTACACTACAGCGACTGGTAGCCGATTCCAGTCGAATTTAGTACCAGTCGAGTGTTGTACCAATGAGACCGCCGACCACTCGTGTGATACCCGTCAATGAAATGTTTATAAATTGCGTTTTTTTATATTTTTAGCGTATGAATCAGTAGGTACATGTACGTACACCATGTGACGAAAAACGTCAGTTGACGATTTTATTCAATATAAAGTGCCCTAATTTATGGCCCCTAATTTCAAGATGTGCCATATAATATGGCGAAAATGTATCATCTGGTATACAGGCTTTCGCCATATGCTGATCAGATAAGGCAAACTCAAATAATTTATTTTGTTTTAAAATTCTATCTTTGTAATGTATTTTTAGTGGATACTAGAGCGTGATACAGAGCTAGATACAGTACATGAAGTGGATCTGCTCAAAATGGTAGCGTTATTGGGTAAATCGTAACGATGTGGATAAAATTCCTCAGATATGGGTATAATCGTTACTATATTAGTAAAATCGTTAGGACATGGGTAAAGTCGTTACGATAGAAGTAAAATTCTTACGGTATCAGAAAGATTGTTACGATATACATTATTTTTAACGATATGGATAAAATTGTTACGGTAAGGGTGAAATTGATAAGATATTGGTGAAATTGTTACGACATGGGTAAAATTGATACGATATGGTTTACAAATTGTAAATTGAACACAAATGTATAAGCCCTAAAAAATAAATAAACAAGCGTATCGTACCCGGCAACATGCATAATATACACAGGGTGCGCAGTTATCTTGCGAACTTCGCCCTTGAAAAGTCGCAAGATAAGCGTTTTTTGCATTGCAAATCTTGAAGATAACTGCTCAGTGCATGTAATCTAATTATTATAAATCCCGAAAAACAAAATTCTGAAAAGTCGCAAGATAAGCGTACGAGCGGCAATTTTCGCAAGATAACTGCGCACCCTGTGTATTTAGTATGGTGTAACAGTATTTTTACAAAACAAGCAATTGTGAACTATAGCAGGAGTCTTTGTACTCTTATTTTACTTGTCCAGCCAAATAAGGCCAAATAAGGTGTCCCGGATAACCTTTAATGGAAAGGGTTACTGAATCGACGATCCTTATTAATGCAGTGGCTTGAACTTGACATTATATAAAACATCATTATTAACGCATAAAGAATAGATAAATAGCAAATCGCCAATCCAATCGGGTTACTCGAGTTATTCTTCTTCATGTTCAATTGTTCATTTNATATTGTTTTATATCATTTTTTTATAGTATCAAGTTTTCCAGGGTTTTAACCTACGCACTACCCATGTGGCTTAACAGTTTGCATTTGACTTAACAATTTGCATTTGAATTAACACCTTTTTTCGGAAAAAAATGTGTTGAGTCAAATGGTTAGGTGGTGTATATATTTAGTATGGTGTAACAGTCTTTTTGACAAAACAAGCAATTGTGAATTATAGCAGAGGTCTTTGTACTCTTATTTTACTTGTCCAGCCAAATAAGGCCAAATAAGGTGTCCCGGATAACCTTTGGAGGTTAATGGAAAGGGTTACTGAATCGACGATCCTTATTAATGCAGTGGCTTGAACTTGACATTATATAAAACATCATTATTAACGCATAAAGAATAGATAAATAACAAATCGCCAATCCAATCGGGTTACTCGAGTTATTCTTCTTCATGTTCAATTATTCATTTTTCTGTATTTTTTGTAATATTTAAAAAAATTAAATAACTAGAAAATATGCCACCAGAGGTACCAGTAAATTTCACAAAAAAAATTGGAAAAATTGAATGATAAATTTGAATGGATTGCCTGGAGAACAAATCAAAAACAGTGAAAAAATACCATAAAAAGGGAAAAATTGAAAGTTTGGTCTGAAGGATATGGGCGCACCGGGTGTAGCTTTTCGAAGACCAATACTTATCTCCCAAAATTTAATATTTTTTGAAATGACACCATCCAGGTTCTGAAAAATCAAACATTTCTCTGATTCAGCCATCTATAAACTAGCGTTTAATTGTTCTATGGGACGCTCAATGTCGATTTATGTCTTCGGGGAGTTTTCTTTGGATGTCTAGACATGCTCGTGTCGGATAAATGTCAAAAAATGAAATTATTTTGATAAAAAAACAATTACTTTTTCAAGAAAATGTGAAAACTTTTAAATAATTTTCCCAGGGGTAGCAAGGTTAGAAACGTATTGCTAGTTTGGAGCAATAATATTTTTACCAAAAACGTGACCCTTATTTAGCACTCGGACCCTTGTTTAGCACCTCAACCCTTTATTAAGCAGAAGCGGTTTAGTATTATGGTTTAGTTTAACCTTTAAACACATATTTAAACCAGTTCCCTGAACACATCGGACGGAGGTTTTTCTGTCCCATATATCGTTGTGTTCTTACCTACGTAATTTTTAACCACGAGCAATTCGATGGTCTTGAATCGAATGAGCATACTCTCGAAAGCTCTCCGACCCCCCTTGGACACTTTATGGTCGATTTGACCACAAAACCACAAATTCACAAATGGTTAACCGGATGACGTACGGGGTTCATTTTTCACAGGCTAGTGGGCCGTTAACTACTTAAACATTTTAGAAAAATATGACAGAAAAAAAGTGTGCCTGAAAACTATTAATTGCAAATAACCTCTATTTTGAGGTTTCCTAGCTCTAATAAATGACTAATTAATAATCTTTACGGAAACATTTTTTTTTATTTTTATCTATTTGCCGACTTCGTAATCGATTAAACTATGTTAGTTTTCACTGCCGTTACATTTAATAGAATGAAACACCATGAAAATGTATTTTTTATTCCCGGACGGAGAAACTTCCGTCATATGTGTTTGAAGGTTAAGCCTCGATAAATTACTCAAACATTGATTCCTTTTTCTGTATGTTAAACTTTTCCAGAAAGTCTCTTTCATTAGATATCATTCATTTCGGAAGTTCTTTTCCATCAAAAATCCTCCGTTTTATATCCATTAACGGAAAACGTACGTCCCGTGAAAACATCTTTCCGTCAAATCGGAAACCGCGCGATGCTTGTCTATTTTCAACCGGAAGTTGCAATTAGGTCAGAATGCACTACTGGGAAAACCAATAATTTGTGAAAATGATTGATTGCCGTAATTTTATATGCAGTAGAGACGTACGTCCCCCGTTTTCTTTAAAATATAGACTTATAGGAAGTAACTTTCCAACGTTTGCACTAAGTCTCGAGACTATTTTTCCTAGAAAATTTGTTTAAAAAAATCTTGAGCACCAAATAATAGTGAAGTTAGGGGGTTAAACATAATAGTGTGTATCGCCCTGATTTCAAAACGCGAAAAAAATTGTTTACCACAAATGCATATTTCTCCTAAAGTGCAGCACTTAAGAGGGGGAGGACGGTTATACAAAAAAAAATTTACAAGAAGAAAATCACCTTTCGGTGATTTGCCTTTCGGTGATTGGTCAAGCGAGCTCAAAAAAGACCAATGACAGGCCATATAGGACTCAGACGCTATGTCAAGCAACGTTACCAAAAAGTGGTAACATTATTTATTTTTTTTCGAGTTTGAAAATCACTGCGATATATCTCTTCATGCGTTATATGTTTGACCTATGTCGAATACATTTTTATTTCATAACACGTAGCACCTGGGTTGAACATGAGTTTTATGATTTCAAACGATTCAAATTTGAAAATTAAATCATATTATATATTATTAATGAATCTGATAATATCAGTCGTAGCCTTCACGGATGAATCTTATATAATATACGGTATGCTTAGGGGGTGAACCGTGAAAAATGAAACATAAAACTCAACCTAATAATTTGCTCAGAAATTCATTCCTTCTAGAGTATATAAATGTTCCCCGGCCGATCAGACTTATTAAGTCTCAATATTAAAAATTCATTGGGCGCACCATATACGGCTAAACGCTAAAAATTCAGCATTTTAACAGTAAAATGGTTATATTAGTGACCTTAATCCGGAAATATAATAGACGTAGCCCCTTCTGGCCAAATCCATCTCCTGGCTAATCGCCAGTTTAACTCCAAATTTTGGACAGTTTTCTGTTAGTTCCGAAAAACCCACGAGATACGATTTACCCCCATCCCGCTTTGTTTAATTTTCTTTTTAACTTTCTCAATAGTCCGGGCTATTTTTACCGGCCCACGATTCGCCCCTAAGTATATTATATCTTATAACTTATATATGCCCAGTATCCGCATTTGGTGCTTCATTTTGACCAAGAGACAGCTTATCAATGTATTACCTGTTTGTAACTCGGAACACATCAATCAATACGGTATTAATAAAACGATATTATACTGGAAATCTTACAAATCAAAAGTATAAACTTGAAAAAACGATTTTTTTTTCTTGGATTTGGCCGTTTTTAATTTATACCAGTCAATAAAAGCGTCACACTGAGAAGCCCAAAACTTAGGACGAAGAAACGCGGGTTAAAATTATCATGATAATCAAGTACAGTAAGCGGTATAATAACGCGCTTCTCGTTTTTCTAGTTTTTAAGCCTGTTAGAATACAAAATTTGAGAAGGCGATAAGCACGTTATTTTACCCCATACGGTATAATGCGGAAAGTACTTTGCTTCACAAAGACTAAATTAACAATATAGTATAAAATTCATAATATAAATGAAAATTTTAACTTTTTGTAAATTTCCACAAAAATAGTGTTCTTTGAAAAACATTTCCTCTGAGGTCGAAACGTTGAAACAATCATTTAACCCCTAGATATCGTGTTTTTCGTTTGGCCATGCCTTTATCCTAATTTATCACGTAACCCGTTGAACTTGGCGCAAAACTAACCTCGGTCGTTATATTCTACTTTTTGATTCTCAGTACAATGGCCAAAACTGTTTTTTTTTCGAAAATATGACCTGTCCAATTCTTACTTTTTTTCTTCCCAAAAAACTTTTCCTTGAAAAACCACAGAGCCTCGACATGGCTGTTCCACTCAATTAAGAATATACCCTTTAGAGCCGATGTTCGTTTATTTTAGAATTTTATGGGTTTTCGGTCCGTGGCTTCTTTCATTCTTTCACATAAACTTCTTTTTTTACTCAAAAGATTAATTTGCAAATGAAATTGGGCGTTAAATAGATCGCCTGTAAATGTCAAACGGGTAAAAGTTATATATATCTGCACTACACGTCCATTTTATCAATAAACAAAAAACTACTTGCATTTCGAGTACATTTTTACGTTCAACAAATTTAAATTATGACTCGTTCAGATGTTTTCCGAGCCGAAGTAGCTTTAGTACCGGTTTGCTTATATGCAGTTGCCGGAATTATGCTTGGTCTGGTTTCAACTAGAGAATTAACCGTCATTTTAGATATGTACTGTACGGTGAAAGGTGTTTTAAAAATGTGTGTTAATTTTTCTTAGATGACATCGTCGTTTCGCACAGAAAGAAGAAGCAAAATTAACACACATTTTTAAAACACCTTTCACCGCACAGTATATTGTTTCTAATCAAAAGTATTAATCATTTATTTTATCGCGATACTGTAGCATGAAAAAGGGCACCGCCTGAATCGGTCTCTTTTTTTTGTGGCGAAAAGTTAGTTCGTCGAAAATTTCCCATTTTGAGCAGTGTCATTGGTCAGAAGTGAAACAATTTCGGCGGATTACCCTTTCGCCACAACAGAAAAGAGATCGATCCAGACGTCGCCGAAAAACTACTGTTTCGACTACCATTTCCGATTTATACAGTACTCTTTTGCTGGGTGTAGGATTAATCCGTTTATATTAACATTATAAGTTACACGTTAATGAGTTTTTAAATTCTTCTTCCACTGAGTACTTTCCGCGTTTGTTATTATTTTAACGGTAAAAGGCGGAACGCGCCTCTGATTGGCTCGAAAAGGTGAAAATAAAAATAGGAAAGAGGTAAAACTACCTCTCGCCTAAGTTCTGGAGAGGACCAAAAATTGCTACCTACACTCTTCAAATGAATACTGTACCTCTTCGGGCCGCATTAATATTTTTTGGGGAATTTATATGAAAGGATTTTGCGAGCTGAATCCGAATATTTAACTTAAAAAGTTGTCCGATAAACCAAAAACGTAAATAAATTCGAGTTATTATGTGTACCATCTTGTGCGAATGCCTAGTTGTGCACGACTGCCCAGTTGTGCACGTTTTTCGGAAACGCAAATTGCACAACTGGAAGGTCGGGACCGTATTTTGAGATAAAAAATGTAGTACAAATTGTATCATTATGCAAAAAATTGTCTAGACTAGAGCACTATGCTGACAACTTAACTTGTTCTTTATTTTCATATTTTCGTCTGGCGCTGATAGGTCACCCCTGAAAATGATCGAACAATTAATCATTTATTCATTTCTCTTTTTTTATGAAAATTTTGGTGGAAACATATTTCCGCAAGGGGTATACTAAAAGTAGTAAACCGAGAAACAAACACAATCGTATAGATCAAACGAAATCTAGCTTTTATATAGCTTGTTAAACCCATAAAAAGTATTTTGGTTCCACTTGCAATGATGCTTGAATACAACATGGCGCGAATAATAAAATACATTGCTGCATATGGTCTTCTAAAGATTCAAACTAGCACTTATGTTGTATCCGTTTGGTTTTGTGAAAACTCTCTCGCAAGATAAGTGCTCAACGCCCCAAAAATGCATGATTTCGTAAGATAATGGGACAATCCTATTTGCTAGAAATGTTTTCAAAATAAGACTGAGTTTAGCTTATAACTAATTGAATATCAAAGGTTCTAATAATGTAATTAAAAGACATGATATGATTTAAAAAAAAAATGAAAAAGACATGATATGATTTAAAAAAAATGACAAAGACATGGTTTCGCAAGATAACTGCTCAGTGTGTGGGCGGAAGTCGCGAAAATAGTTTTTTTTCTGAAAAGTTACAAGATAAGCGTACGAGCGGCAATTTTCGCGAGATAACTGCGCACACTGTGTAAATTCTGATTTAGGAAATATAACGGAAAAATGCTTTCCTTGATTTTATTTATTTTTGTTTTGACGGATACTGGTTGAACCTATTTTAGTATTAAGGGTTACTTGAAATTTTAATGAAAGGACCGGAAATAAAACATCAGTTAATTGCGAGAAAGAAAGATATTGAATTAAAAGCCAGTTTTGAAATTAACAACCAATTCGGGAACTTGACGTTGTGGCAAACCATTAAGGCTTTTTGGCAGGCTTCATTAGCTGAAAACTTGACGCGTTTTCGCAATAACTTTGCTTGATTTTTTTTCCTTTGAAACCCGTGCACTTGTTTGACTCTCGAGAAGATCCATCAAGCATTTTTCGGTTATTCTGTTGGATTTAGGGCTCGGCAAAGTTGGCTTACTTGTTTGGAATCGGTTACCTAGAGTAAACGGAATTTCTTTTGTTCCTACCTAAAGTAAGCCTCAATAACACTTGACTTATGTTGGGTTGTAAAAACAACCTTATTGATTCATAAAGTAAGATAAGATATGGTAAGTAAATGTTAACTGCTCCGATTTTTAATCTGCTGTTGCAGTCCCGCCAGTGTCATATGCCACTCTTGTTTTTAAAGGTTGGAACTTGTCTAATTCTTCCAATTATTCTATAAAAGAACAATTTTATTTAAACCGGTAACTAAATTTCAATTACCGGTTAATCGGAAATTACAACATTGTAATCGCAACAAAAAAAGTAAACTTTATTGTCATATCAACCGCATACAAAAGGGTATCACTCGGCTGGTATGCGGTCTCCACTGGTACCAAACGGCGGCTGGTACTAGTTTCCAGTTGAATTTGGTACCAGTCGCTATAGTGTGGGGACCGAACACCCATACAAAATCTCTTTTTGGTTTCGAGACAATACCGAAATAAATGAAACAGTGCCATATGGCACTGTTGGGGCGCAGTAGTTAGGGTAAGCTAAGATTAGTCAAGGCTTATTTAAGCAAAATGCCGAGTCCTGATTGGATCATTGCATTCAAGAGGCGAAATGACATCATGGCTGTCTGATGTAGAAACGTATACCAAATAACAATTGACAACACTCGACTACCCACTTTGTAAAATACCCAGTATATGTACGCGTACTACAAGGAAAATTGTATGTGTATTAGGGTGTCCCGAGCTTTTTTCGAGGGTCTCCATATCTATTTTATTTTTGTACCAGATGATAGAGTATGATACAGTGATCAAAAAATCTGATTATCGAACCCCAAATTTTAACCCCTAGGGGGCGATTTTGACAATTTTCGACAATTTTATGATAAAAAACGCATTTTTCTAGAATGCTAACGGTTGTTTCCGAAAGATTGGGACACCCTAATGTCTATCAAACTTTATTAATAATCTGTTGAAAATAAGTAGTCTTAATACAGTTAAGTTGCGCCCACAAGGTTTGTGACTAAGTGATTATATTCATAAATAATTGTGGTGTTTCCTTTAGTCCCGCGATCAAGTACAGATATTTATGTATATTTAAAAATAATTGTTAATAATGACTAGGTATAAATGCGTGTACAAGGTATTCTTAGTTTTAATTTTCGTCACTCAAAATTAATAAACAATGTATTTCATCTGAAGACGGTTGTTTGGGCTGTATTTTAAATTTTGGTCTCGACCAATCACAGTCTACGTGTGTTGCTATATAAATTGGAACTTTTCGGTAAAATACAATCACAACAGATAAAATATGAAAGTTAAACTATTTCTTATTTTAATTAGGCTTTCCAAATTTGTTTGAGATCATTTGCAAGAAACTTTACAATGACTCAAAAACTACAGTATTCAGTAAACACTCATTGTCAATGAGTGTTTACTGAATACTGTAGTTTTTTTAATGCAGGCTGAACTCGCGAACATGTTTAATTCGCTAACAGGTTTAATGCGCGAAAAGGTTCAACTCGCGAACCAAATGACAAAGCATATAAACCCCGTTAATTTTTTTACGAGTTGCTTTACAGCAGGAAACGCCATAATAACAAAACAACATTGACAATAAAGCATGTATAGGGAAAAGCACGTGTTTCTCTTATTTTCAGTTGTTTCTCTAATTTTCACAACCATATGTTGTGCTCTGTAAAACCGGGAATAATTATGTTAAGCTGACGTTAAATTACGGACCATAATTTATGTGACTGGGAGCGTGGGTTCGAATCCCATTTAAATCATCAATTCATTATTGTAATTTTAATAATTTTTATGGTATCTTTTATAACTTTGAAATGCTACGTTGAAATTTTGAGTCTAAAACCGAAACAAATTATTCTGATAAATTAGTACCTTTTTGTAGTTTGAAATAATGCCTTTATTGGACAAGTAAGACCTGGATTTGTGGTCCCTAATTTTGGAACCACTGTAAATCGTTTCGAAGCAATTTGAATTCACACATTTTTTGAACCGCCAAGATTTCATATGTTTAACCAATGTACGCTGCTTGAGTCTGTGCAAGTTTTGGGCTAAACTTTTTCGATATGAACCACACTGCAATCAGAAGGCAAAGTTTCAAAAACATAACCCCTATTTGGAATATTTGAAAACTCAAGCAATGCCGGTTAGTGACGAAAAACCATCAAATAATCAAAAGAATATTGACAAAATTGAGAAAGCCATGCTTCAGTTAGCCAATTTATTCTGAACTCTGTCCTCAAATAAATACTCCATTAATTTTACATTTGTTTAGCAACAAGTACACCAGGTGCGCCGTTATGTTACAAAACCAAATAAAAAAACGTGTAACATAACTCTACAATGCGTCTAAAATGGGACCTTCAAAAGGTCAAGGTCACATGATACGGAGAAATTTTTCTGAAGGTCAAATTTTAGAAAACTTCATCCTGGAATTCCAGGTCTTCTGATTCGCGCACAATTTCTCGAAGCATAGTCTCATCGATCAGATGCGCCGCTTGATCCATCATGGAATACAGGATGACCGGCGAAGCCATCCTTTGTCTGTGGATGTTCGTGAGCTGCACTCGGCCAATAATCCGATTAGCTACCGCGTTGAAGATCAAGGTGCGGAAGTCTTTCCTATTTGAGCAATTCGACATTATCAGATATCTACAAAAACTTCCGTACTTCAAAATGATCTCTTGACCCACTTTATTCTCAAGGTACCCCTTCTGGGCTTTGTTGGAATACCAAAACCGCTTCATGGTATTAAAGTTGAAAGCCACGGTGCTGTACAAAAATTTGTACCTCCCACGCATCTCCACCATTATGTTAATAAAACTTACTATTGCTTACACCAATAGACTCGTAAATGCGCAGATAAATAACCGCCGATAATATAAACTGATAATTGTTCTTTATTTTTTAATGGTTGTTTTGTAATGCATCAGAAAAAAAGTATATAATAAAAAGTAATTGGTTTTTTTTGCTGTTAGGTTTTTCGTGTTCTGTCTCCTGCTTGGCTCGAGCTCTGTTCTCCTGAGCTCCTGCCAGCGCTCTCTTTCCGGCCAAATAAACACTTGTTCCACACACGCGGCTCTTTAGAACCGAGACACGCGGTCCTTGATTAAGGGCCGCATCTACTCACTATTAACAGTACGTGCTTGAAGTTAACAGTACCAGGATATAATTTATTTTATATAATTTATGTATGTTGACAATTTTTTACCCGCTATAAATTTTATACGTCAAAATATTTCCCAAACATGGCGAATAAGATGAGGTACAGGAAATTGGTGCGTTAAAGCTGCATCTAATTATCCCAAATTGAGCTCAATATACCATGATTCATGGTCCATGATTTATAAACCATATGTGGAAGCATATGGGACGAGTTAACCCAAATTTAGAAGTGTCTGAAATTTATTATAGTTATGTGTCCTTTGTTGTTCATAAAGTAACGATAGTTTTATACTTACATCAGTTACATTGTCTTGTTGTGATACCTTCAGAAATTTTTATTCTTTTTCACCGAATTTTCGTTATTAGTAATAGCCTATTACACCATAAGTTGACAATTTTCGATGGTTTGAGTAAAATAACTGATCAATAAGACAAAAACAATTTGAGCATTTAACTAACATATTCTAGAATATTTTAAAATCCACTATAATTTACAACATACCATATATGCATATGAAAGTAGACGTCGTACGCTTATAACATACATTAAACATTTATAACATACATTTAACATTCACCACCTGACGGATTATCTCACCAAGATTTGGTCAAATTACCATTTTTTGGACCAAAAAATAATTTCTCAACACAAACTAATTGATGGTCCTGAATCAAATGGGGATAAAAATATTCAAGAAAATCTGGAAACAAAATTTCTCAACAATTTAGTGATAAATTGTTTGATTTGCGGTCGTTGATAAATAACTTCCCGACAAGAGGGGCGATCAAAGCGAATCTCTTTCTTTTTTCTTTTTCTAGCTCCCAGTTTTACTAAAAAATTCGCTACGTGGTCAACAATAAACGGATTTTCTTGCTAAGACGTTTGTTTTCAAGGTCTATCTTTCTTCTTTGATTGTGCGAAGTTGCAACTTCTACTGATTTAACCCGCGTCCTCCACGGACGCAAAGGTGAATCAAACGTTGATCAAACGTGAATCAATTCGCCGACCAACGTTGGAAAAACGATTACGACATGGGTGGGAATTATTTTTTTTTAAATCTGTACCAATAATGGTCATCTCAATGAAACGTACTTACTTTTTGTTTTTTAAATTTTTCTTTTAACGTATTTTTTTCAGTAGTTAATAACCAATCTTGCCTTATTGATGGTCGAAAAATGTACGATACGTTCTAGAAAAACAGTCATAGTGTCGCTCAGGGGTTAAATTATACAAATTAGCTTTAAAATGCACACTTAAATGGAGGTACTGCTAGAACTTTTAATTTTTTTGTGAAAATTTTCGTAACACTCAAAAATCGTAAAACAATTTATTTTTCTTTATATATTGATCTTTTCATTATCTTTAGACTCATAACGGATTTGGACTTCCAGAATAA
>SCLG01000173.1:366426-376992 GCA_004367875.1 Oikopleura albicans | reverse complement strand
TGACATAAAAGTATGTCAAAAGCGTGTTTTTTCATAGATCAGCCAATCTCGAGCTGAATAGTAATCCAATTGCTCGACCGGTACACAAAATTAATGTTGCTGGTTGGTTTTATATTCATGCCAATGGTAAGGTTCATATGAATAGGTAGTAAATAATTGGTTTTTATTGTAATTTTATGATTTTTTGTGGCTCGATAAAGCCTTATATAGAGCGTCCACCGTAGAAATGTCTCAGATTCGTATTCTAGAATTTGTTTCGCTCACTCGAAAAAAATTCTAGAATACGAATTTGCGACATTTCTACGACGAACGCTCTATACACCCCTTCGCACTTCTCGGGCATCCAGTTATCGGGTATGTTGGCCCGCTCGTGCTATTATTGGGCAGTTTTTTTTTTGCACTTGCGCAGTTATCGGGCATCCTGCGCACTTATCGGACACCCTGAGTAGTTATTATATTCTTGTCTAATAAACTATTGGAGCATATTGTGAGGATTTCACCCTACAGAGGGGTCGCCAAGTAAGGGACGGTTTCCTGTTTTGAAAAAGCGTCCCTTACTTGGCGCATGGCCCCTACTTGGCGCACCCAGAGTTTTTGTTTGATTGTCTGGTCAATAGTCTACCAATCAGAAGCTTCAAATTTTTAGGTGTTTTTTATTTAATTTTCGTGCTAAAGATTCATTATAAAAATAAATGGCGACTCAGTGATTATTTTTGAAAAAAATCACACTTAACAACAACACTTAACAACAATTGTCCCTTACTTGGCGTCAAATTTTTTTTTCAAAAAAAAAACCGTCCCTTACTTGGCGACCCCCGTCCCTTACTTGAGAAACTGTCCCGTACTTGGCGGGCCCTTACTTGGCGACCCTTCTGTATATATAAGTGCCATTACGAGTGAGTGTACGTTGGCGAGTTAGCTCAGTGGTTAGAACATCCGTTGCCGGAGCGGTAGGTCCCGGTTTCGGTCCCCGGACTTGCCTGATTTTCTCTGTCTCAACGGCGTACACAAAACCTTACAATATTGCATTGATTTATCAAATATTACCGTAAACCAGAAACTTCAACCACTTCCAAAGAACCCGCATGACCGCTAACAAATGGTTATTGAGTATACATGACATCAAGGTATCTAGAATACGTGCTTTGGTTACCACTCCATCACGACGTGAATAAATAATCCAATTGTTCGTCAGATAAACAAGATTGATGTTGTTGCGTGATGAGATCATGTTATACATCTCAATGTCAATGTTACGCTGCTGGAGAGAATCTCCGTCAAGGATCATCCCTTAATTACTGGTTATCACTCATATTGTACTTGAAAAAACTGTCTAAATTCAACGTGTCGTAATGTGAATGAGATAAACTGTTAATATCAGCATCAATAGAATCGTATAATTTACGCAACGTGTTTTGTTCGAAATAATATTTTTTTTTTTGAGACTACTGTAACGTGTAAAACTGTGCAATATGACACAAAATCAAGAATAATTCAAAACTTGTATAATAATGTATTATAATATTAATATTTATATAATATTAATATTANAAAAAAACGACTTTTAATTTTTGCTTGCGAAACAAAAAGGCCAAAAAAGGGCAAAATCGGGCTCCGTCTGACCTCGATTGCATAAATTTTGAAAAAAAAAATTTATGTCAAACTAAAATTCCTATACCCCCTAAAGCCCGTAAGAATTCCTCAGCCAAGACAAACACAAACTTTTCCGCGTAATTTAGAAACGGCAAAGGAGTGAAAAGGCGAGGGATACAAATTTGTATCCCTGCGGAGCACACGGGTTAAACAGGTGCTCTCAATCCGCCCTATGCACTATAGCGGTTTCTCAAGGCAAATATTTTTCGGGGAAAGGTTTCTGGAAGAAAATGTCAATCTAAAAAAAAATTCGAAGAAAAAGTTTTACGAAGTACCGGGGTTAGTATTCTCCGAAAAACGTTTTATCCGAAAAACGTGCTCCCTGAAGAAATACTACATAATCGTCAATCACCAATTTGTTAAATAAAAATGAACACAAATGAATGAAAAACTCGTTTTAAAGCTAAAAAACAAATAATGGGGCAAATCCTCATCTTTATTGTCACCCCCTACTTAAGTGCCGCGTTTTTGGCGGCTCGAGTGCGGCACTTAAGGGGGGAGGGCTGTAGAGGACGGATTATGTTTAGTATGGATATATTTTAATTTTTATCAAAATTATTTTAACAACATACTAGCTTTTATTTTGCAAAAAAAGCGTACCAACCAATGCGAACCCACACATGTACATAATTTTAACATTTTAAATTAATCGAAAAATCTGCCATAAAATATTTGTCAAGTTCTCATTTAACCTACTTATATAGCTTTACCGACTGTTTGATTTAATAAATTGGACTTCGACTTGCTTTTTAAATGATATTTTTGTCTCATTTCAATGATTTAAGTTTGTGGGTAAAAAACGTGACAGAAAGGAATTTCCGTGTCAAAACAGCCCCAAAAAAGCAGTTCTACAGGTTTAGCCTCATGAAAATCGGCCGAGCGTTTCTAGTATTCCGTGTCGGCATATTTTAAGATGATATAAAGACCAGTTTTCCCTTTGTATTTCAAACTAGGGTGCCGCTCTTTTCTCCCATGTTTATAAATACGCCTCTACGTAAAGAATATCATGAAACTCAACCGGTACTTCAAAATAAAAAGGGAAAATTGTTTTTATATAATCATAAAATATGCCGACACGGAATACTACTGGTTTAGTCTCATGAAAATCGGCTGAGCGTTTCTAGAATAGAGCAATTTTCTTCTTTTTTCTTGCAATGGGGTGCTCCTATTGGCCGATTTTCATGAGACTAAACCAGTAGAAACGCTTGGCCGATTTTCATGAGGCTGAACCTGTAATATGGTTAATTTAAACAGGATCAAGCTGTGTCTTATAATTTTAATAAAATACAAATGGTGGGTGCTTTTGTATGTTTACTGGAATTATTAGATACGGCCAATTTGTAGACAAGCATATATAAAAGTATTAAAAACCGGTAACTAGATGTGCATCTCCGTTAACAATTGGTCAGATGAAGCGCCAAGAACATATTGACTTAAAAAGACGGATCCGGAATAGCTCGAACAATTTAGAAATGAAAGAGAAAAACTGACAAAATGGAAGAAAAGTGACAAACGGGCGTCCAGCTGTTAACAGGGAAGGAACATTTAACGATATAGAATTTCATGAGCTCTGTCACCAATTAAACGAAGATTTATGCCAAAAATATATGATAATTAGAGGTATGTAATGGAATTTCGCGCAGCTTTGTCCTGTGAAACGGAACTAGAAATGCCAGATAATGAAATTAATTCATGAGCGGTATCTTCCAGGGCATTAATTAGAGTGGAATTTTTTTCAGTGAAACTCGTTATGTCGTCAATTCCAAGTTGGACCTTCCAACCTATATTACAGTCCTCGTTTTCAAAACGTGTCGTTTTCTTTGAAAAAACACCCGTTTCAAAGACCACCCGTTTCGGAGACATCAGTAATNTTAAAAGCAAATTTATTGGAAGTGAGCCGCTGTAAAATGCATTAAGTATTTACTCTAGTGGCGATAGTATGGCTGTCGGTCTCATTATAAGAAACAATTTATTTTGACGTTTAAAGAATTTGTGCTTGTCATTCTATTGTCAATAAAAGATGCCTATCGGGTGTATTTTCTTTGGATTTGTGGTTTTTCGAAACAATTTAACTCCTATTAATTTCTGATCGGTTTCTTTTTTGGTTCGCATTTTTACCGTTCTAAAAACGCCACCGAATTGTTCAAGTGCCATTTGTGTGTTTATAGTTATATAAATTATATAACTATAAACAAAAATTATGGGAGGTTTCGGGCTTGTGAAAAATGACTCATTTTGTGATGCCTCCATCTCAACAACGGGCTATTGGATTTTCCAGACTTTTCTGAGTGTACTCCAATAGCTCAGTACTGCGCACTTATTGTAAAAAAATAGCAAGATAACTCCGCAGGGCGTAGGCTAAAACGCTTAAAACGGAAATTTCAGTATTTTGTTTCGTAGACTATGTATCATGAGGAAAGTTACAGTATGAGTCTAACACAGCAGACTGGTACTGTGACCTGTCAGTTCCATAAATACCGACGTGAAAAAATCTACAAAGCCCCTTAAAACTACCAGATATTTCCGCTAATGTTTCAGAGAATCTTGTAATCTCTTACGGCAGTTCATTACTTTTTATGTGTCGGCGGAGACAAGTTCCTGAAGACCTGTCAGATGAGGGAAGTTTATATTTCGAATTTCTCAAAAAACATTATAAAAGGATATTGAAATTTGACATTTTTGATGTTTTTCGACGTTGACAGCGAACATATATAAACCTTACGTAACTTTTTTTTTTAATTTTCTTCACTATTTTTATTCTTATTCATTTTACAATTTTAAAATCAAGCTGAAAGCGACGCACCCACCTACGCGAAAAAATGACTAAAATCATAGTTTAATCTTACTATCTTTATATTTAAAAGATGTAGTATGTGTTTGAGGTTAGGGTCCGGTCCAATTTCTAAAATTTTAGCTTCAACATTTTCCAGTTCCATGCCAAAAACTGTTTGCAAATACATGTCTTGGGTTTCTGTTAATGTAAGTTCTAAAAAGGTAATTTTGATCTTCCCAAGAAAAAAACTAACTTTGCCTTTTGTGTTTTTTGATCACTTTGAGCTTTTTAACTCGCTATTTTAGAAGCCCGTGGCTCGGCTCGGCTTGGCTCAGGCCTTCCTTGGCTCTAAATTTCCTTGGGTCGGCTTGACTCGGCCCGGGCTCTCTAAAAAATTCCTTGGCTCGGCTCGGTTCGGCTCGGGCCTTCTGAAAATTTCCTTGGCTCCGTTCGACTCGGCTCGCTACCATTAAAATTTTCGTTGGCTCGGCTGGGCTCGGGCATGTTTCACTAGCTTCTGGTCCGTTTATGGATATAATAAGTTCAAATTGTATTAAATACAAATTTAATTTTTGCTGGGTGTGCTTGATAAGGGCCAGCGTGATTAATAAGGGTTGTTTTTCAAAAATCGTTAACCGACCCTTAGTACGCACATCCCCTGCATATTATTTTATTTATATTTTACTGGATTTTTATTGGATATTGGTGCTTCGCTTTCAGCCTTTACCCACAGTATTATTTTGTAAGAGTTCGTTAATGCAAAAAAAATACCCCGTCATTTTTTATTTACAAATTACCGTGCCGCTATCAAATGAGATTGATTAAAGAATGAAAAAAAACCTGTTAACCAGTGGGCTCCGCTCATTGCGCGAGTATACCCTGCACTCCGTTTGTCCCATTTTGGGACATATAGCCATATCTTCCGTTCCCGTTGGTCTTTTTCATTCTAGTTTTTTGATTTCTCTAATTACAAACCTTGCAATTTTGATCAATATAAAAAAAATAAGTATTTTTTTTTTCGTTAACTGTCAAGCGCGAAAAATATAAACGAAATCTTACATTTTAGTTCTCTCATTTTAAATTACAAAATATTCGAATTATTCTATTTATAATTGAAATATAAAAGAAGAAACTACTATTGTATAGTTGTCCGTTAAAAAAAAAATACATGTGTGTTTGCCAGCAGGGGCGAATCTCGGCATGAGTCTCGACCAAAATATTCACTAACTAAAGTTAGTGGCATACGTCGCTTTGATTGCAATTTTCTTGTTCTGATTTTTTTAACTGATTCGAATCAGTTTTTTAAATAGAAAAAAAAACAACCAAATACCATGATTTGTTAAACCTGATAACGTATTAGATTGTATAAATGTGTAATAAAAAAATCGAAAAATAGAAAAAAAAATGAAGAAAAACATCGTTTATGAACATTTGACAGTCAATTTCATTAAAAGAAAAAGAAAAATGATTCTTTCAAGAGACGAGCTTTTTTCAGAATACCATTTTGCACTGTAAATAATATTTTGTTGATCAGTATAATTTTAAAAAGCGCTATATATATTGAAATATATAACGCATATATAAATGCATACTCGCAAAAAATGCGCAAGGCCGAGACGGTTAAAGTGTTCGAGTTTCATTAAATTATCTCTTAATGGTAAGAAATGAGAGCGGATTCAAGAAAAAAAATGTCCCAAAATGGGACAAAATATCTTAACGGAGTCCACTGGTTAAAATGTGTTAAAAACTGTGCGATAAAGTGTTATGGCATATCTTAACCAATGAGTCACGGAAGGGCGATCTCTGGATGATCAGACTACCGCGAAATCGCCAATTAGTCGAAAAACATTGATGCAACACTGTTCATGCGATGCGGCTTATTAACTCGCAAGTCGCTTTATTCAATAGATTGACATTCCCGCCTTTTACTTCGCACGTTATTACCTTATTTATCCAGCATAGGATGTCCGCAACATACGGTCTTTCAAGCTAAATTTTCGAACGTCTATTTGGAACTTAACTCCCAACTTTGGACTAACCGCTCTAAATGCGCCGAAAATGATAGTAAACTGGTTTCAATCGAAAGCCGCTGAAACGCGGGAGTATTAATTCACGAGAAAAAATATAAAACATAAAACGAAACTGATTTTTTTGTAAAAAGTCCAGCTTAACATGGGTCACATGGGCATTTAGTCCAAATTTGGACTAATGGACCCCTAACGGACATATATTGTTATATGCCACCTGGGACCCTTAGGAGTTAAAACATTTTGAAAGAAGTATTTCTAAAAAAGTAATTCCGAGAGTGATGTCTTCATCAAAATTTTCCTAAAAACAAGAAAAATTAGCAAAATTCAGACACTTTGAAATAAAAAAACATTAAAATATCAACAAATAATGATTTTTGGGTAGTTTTTGAAAAGATTTTTCGAGTGAAAATTTTTAACTTCGTACAAAAGTTCTATAAGGCAAACGTGAAAATGACGTGAGTCGAAGTCCATCGCGTAAAACGTGTTACAAAGCGCTGTCATACCGTATTTTGCGGGGTTTATAAATTTAAAATATGATCATTCATCACTTTACTATTTTTTTTTATTTAATTTTAATAATTGAATAACTTTATTAATTTTAATATGAACACCGGACAGCCTAGTCAAGCAAAGCGAACAACTGCCAATAGAATGAATAGAACACAAATGATTTTGGAAATACTGACTTACAGCCAAATGCAACGGTAGAGAGAAAAATACACCCAGTATATGGCAGCATGGTTACCGGGTCGATTAGCAATGTTTAGAGTAGATTAGACGTGATTCAATTTTTTTTTAATAAAATTGACGTTCACTACCCGTTTAATCAAAAAAAGTTTAACCTTCAAACACATTTGTAAAAAAGTTCCGTGAACACATATGCGGACTTTTGTCCGCATCATCACTTGTTATGTTCTTACCTTCGTAATTTTTCACTATAAGCAAATCAATGTCCTGAATCGAATGAGCATACTCTTGAAAACTCTCCGACCACCCTTGGACACTTTTTGGTCGATTGGACCACAAAAACACAAAATCACAAATGGTTAAGCTGGTTAAGCTGGTTAAGCTTGTGTACAAACTCAAGCTCAAAATTGGTTAAGTGTATTTTTGTCTAAATTTTTTTGTTCAAGCAACAGTTCAAGTTTGTAAACAACACGACGGACCCCTCCTTAATAGTTTTGAGAAAATATGACAGAGAAAAAATGACCCTTAAACATTAAAAAAGAAATGATTTAAAAGATTTTCCCCTGAAAACTGACTTGACCTTCGAACGGTCCAAATGGCTGACCTTATAAGCAACTCCCTGTAGTTACATCTTAACCTTCGAATAAGTACGTTATAATAATGTATGCACCCCATGTATAATAAGGCTATTTCTATTTTTAGAAAATCAGTTCTGGGAAAATGATATATGACTAGTTTCGTCAAACGGCTCTGTCCGTCGAGATACGGAATAAATTATACGGAAGTAAAGCAGCAATGTGAAAATCAAAATATTTATATGTCCGAAAATATCGTTACATTTCAAGAAACGCCAAAGATGTAAACAGAAAGAGGGCCCCGTTTTCTGTTTTTGCTTTGGCACCAGACATTCCTTGTATTTATTTAACAACCGATAATAATGGCAAATAAGCAGCGTCTCAATTGCGCAAATGCAAAAGCAAAACTAGAAAGAATTTAGCTGCCAAAAATAACCTCATTGTATCATTATTGGATTTGATTACTCCTTATTAGAAACGCAACCGTTTCCCGTAGCTCTTATTGTTTCCAAATTCAGAGTATTTACAGCATCCGTAATGAATTATTGAAATACACTACCTGCGTAGTTATCCGTCAGGTTTAAAGTGCCTAGATGGAACATCGTAAAATATGCTCAGTAGATGCCGGATAATTGCGCAGGGTAACAGATTACTGCGGTAACTTCGCAAGACGTAAGCGGTTAAAAAAAAAACTGGCGGATAACACTACAAGCGGCCCCACCTGCCGAATAATTAATACGGAATAACTGCGTATAAGGTCGAAGGACTTGTCCGCGCCACCATTTAATGGTCTAGCACGGACAATATTAGGTTGGCCGCGCTCTGAGCGCTAATTGTCCGTGCAATAAAAAAGAAGAAATAATTGCTACTTGTCGTCTCGCGCTGCTAGGTAACGCGGCCAATCATAATTAGCAGCGCGAGACAATTAAGCTATTACACGGACAATAATAGTAATAAAAAAATCTCAATTTATTGTTTTGCGTTAGAACTATAGCCTCGATTTTATAACTTTTTTATGGCTCAATTTGAGACCAAAAAGGCAGTGGGCAGTACCAAACACGTTTAAAATTTATTTTCACAACCTAATCAAGGTTTACACGAAAATATATTTAAGTGTATTAACTTTTAAGGATTAGAAAGCATAATGTTTTTAGTTAATTCCTGAACACTTTTTTGTGTTTTCATTTACAACCTTTGAAATAAAATGTAGTAGCTGACGAGTTTAACAAAGGTCATGATTAACGTCTGTCCACCTGAAATGTTGTACTTTTTGAGCCCTATATTATTTTTAACGCATAAAAGTACGCATACGTGTACGTACATGTGTATCAAAAACAAGCTTAAATTACCCCCGAGAGGTCTAATAAACGGGTTAACCTCTTCGTTCACCAATAATCGCATAAAAATACAACCAAAGTTCGCATCTGCAGAGTTACATCTCAGTACGTTTTAAACCATTTTTTCATATAAATTTGTATCATTTTTTTCTGGCCCGCCCTAAAATTCCTACAAATTTTTTTTAAGAGCATCTACGAAAATTTGAAAAAAATACGATTAAAATTCACTCTGACCTAAAGGGGCTAGTTGAAATCGCCACACTTTTTCATTTATAGAAATTTTTTCATTTATAGAAAGAAGAGCCCCCAAAACTTGAAATTGCCACGTTGTGACTGACAATCCCGTTTTCTCGCTTTGTTTAGCGGTTAAAAATGTAAACCAAAAGTGTGGCGATTTCAAAAACTACCGAGACTATTTTGTGAACTACGCCTATGTCCCCTCCTTGAAAATGGCGTTTCCCATGAATTTTAACCGCACAAAATTTTAATTAATCACTAATGAAACACAAACAAATCGCCTTAATTTGGAACAATTCTTCGGCTTAATGGTTTTATACGATTTCACTATCATGTTATTCGCCTGACCAATTTAATGAACTTGAATGGGAAGCGTTTTTTGACAGTTGTGGTTTTTGGTGGTTAACCAAATACGATAATCAAATTAGCAAGTCAATTGTCATTTGTTTTCAGTGAGTTTTTCATTTTGAGTAAAATGTCGCATTATGTGGTTCCTGCGTGTGAATTTCGCCAATAGTTTTTTGTACCTAATTTTGAGCGATATGACCGGTACGGTTTTTCACATACGCTTGGATCTGTTTTTTGAATGTTGCTAATTTGATGAATTTTAACTCGCCGCCACCCTTTTTGCCAACAAATGATGCCCCCATTGTCGCAAAGTTTAACCCTTTGCGCAGTTATCTTGCAATCACTTATTTTGCCGAAATGCAATATTTCGTCATAATTTCGTTATATTTCGTTATTATTTTGCCTACGCAGTTAATTTGTAGCCAATTATTTTGCAGAAATGTAATACATATATTTCGTTATTTTACGTCTACGCCTTGCGCAGTTATCTTGCCATTTTTTGAAACTACTTTAGCAAGATAACACCCCAGATTGTGCTGCACGATGATCAGGCTGTGTTTTAATGAAATAAAAGTAATGAAAAATATCACGAAATTAACATTTTAAAGTTCGATAAAGTGTCAAATCTAACCGCAAATTGCCCATTATGAGACATTTTAACCATTAGTGCCGTTTTTTTTTGCCAGAACCACAAATTGTCCTTTATGATAATAACGACTATTACGTATTAATTTATGTAGGTATATTTGCGACCATTTTAGGACTTTGTCATTCGTTGAACTTTCAAAAACCTTACATAGCTTTTCATAAATTTAAAAGCTCAATGGGTACTTAAATCCACGCCTATCTTCTAAAAATAACAAGCCGGCGTAAAATAATTGGTCTTGTCCATTTTGAGAAAATGCTAAATTCAGATTCGTTCTCTT
>SCLG01000173.1:341763-366032 GCA_004367875.1 Oikopleura albicans | reverse complement strand
CTTTGTCATTCGTTGAACTTTCAAAAACCTTACATAGCTTTTCCGTAAATTTTAAAGCTCAATGGGTACTTAAATCCACGCCTATCTTCTAAAAATAACAAGCCGGCGTAAAATAATTGGTCTTGTCCATTTTGAGAAAATGCTAAATTGAGATTCGTTCTCTTACGCAACTGTGGCTAATTTTATCTCACAGAGCGAAACAGTTCAAAAATTGAAGATTATCTGTTCGTTGGAAACGAAATAATAAAGTAGCTTTTTTGTTTTATTTTACTTTGAAAGTTGGAACAGACTCCACGATTGTTATTTCGTGCACGAAACGTGCTAAAGATTTCAGAAGTTCTTTTGTTTTTTCATGTTTTATCATAACTTCGATATGACGAGATGCCGTTTTTTTGTACGTACTTTTTATTCTAGGATGATAACAAAAACACCGTTAACCCATACGCGTGCTATTGACATTTTCGAGACACCGAGCACATTTTTTACAAAGTTTCCGTCGAATCTGATCGTTTCAGGGGAATAAACAAACACGGGACGAGACTCGTGTTAAAAAACGGTGGTTTGCAAAGAACGGGATAGTTGGTGTGATAACGAGTTGACACATAACGNCCATGATTGTTATTTCGTGCACGAAACGTGCTAAAGATTTCAGAAGTTCTTTTGTTTTTTCATGTTTTATCATAACTTCGATATGACGAGATGCCGTTTTTTTGTACGTACTTTTTATTCTAGGATGATAACAAAAACACCGCTAACCCATACGAGTGCTTTTGGCATTTTTAAGACGCGAAGCACAATTTTCACAAGGTTTCCGCCAAATCTGGTAGTTTCTGAGAAAAAAACAGACCCGGAATGAGACTCGTGTTAAAAAACGGCGGTTTGGAAAGAATGGATACACTCTCATTGTCACACCATGTGTCAATAACTACTAATTTGCTAAAAAAATTGATCACAAAATTTTAACATGATAACAGAGTAGAGCGTAGGCAAACTGTCTGGAGAAAACCATGACTTAATTCCTACTAATTCAATCATTAATTTTTCATAACAAATTATTCACAATTTAAACAAAATATTAAACAAAGTGTAGACTTATTTTTAAGTCAAGTTAACTCATGCAATCCCGACATTTCCATATGGTACTATTTTCGTTTATTTCGCTAAAAGCTCGAAAAAGATGTGAATTACCCCTGGCCGGGTTGTTGTATTCGGGTGATATACTTTTAAACCTCGAATTATAAGCTCAATTTACCCTGTCAAATGATTCCAATAAATATATAAAAGCCAACCCATAATTTTTGTTTTTATATCATTCAAATAATTAGACACGACCTGACCCTTTTGTTTCAAGCAGCAGTGCCATATGGCACAGTCGGAGGACAACATCAGATTAAAAATGGTAGCGCAAGTGTTTCCTTATGTATGGTTAAACAAAATGAATTTACTGTACGTTGTTGGTTAAATCCTGTATATCCGTGTGCTGTAAACTAGGCTACTACTTTTGTGGCGCAATTTATTATGGATTTGAGACCAGTTTTTGTGTTTGAAAAGAAAAATATTATCTTTGGAGTACCAGCAATGATTATTGAGACTTTGGAATTAGAACAAATATTTGAAAACATGAGAAAGTCCAGATTTAGATGCCAGCCAAGTCTGATAAAGTTCAGTACATTTCCAAAGGCTCCTGAATAAAGCGTTGGAATCATTTTTGAGCAAATTCCATGCACGTCCCGGAAGTGATTTTATAAACCGGAAGTTTTTAGTTATAACTTTCGTTAAGCGACGTGGTCATTTTTGTACCAAAAACGGCAAAACCTAATTATTCAGCTATGGCGGCAAAGACGTTTGAAATGACATTTTCTGATTATTGATTTCTTTAAAAAAATACTCACTGAATTTAAGATATGGATATTCCTTCAAAATAAGCGAAACGAAAAGTTTTGATAATTTAAAATCACAAAATTATAAGTTTTAATAATATAAACGTTTTTTTATTTTTTTTCTGCTGTATAATCGAGCAAAATATACTACGTACAAATTTAAAGATCATTTTAAACTTCATTTTTTAGAATGCTGAATTAAAACTTAATGCAGTTGTCCGTCGTTCAACTCCTCGAAGCCAGTTTAACGGTAGATGTGGTAACGAAGTGACACTTTCGTGTCCGATTTGTTTGTCAAAAAATTACTTCATTCCATTACTGTCACTTTATTCCGTCACTTTTGCCCAACTTTTGTCCAAAAAAGTCCAAAAGGTGTCACTTCGTTATCTGTCACTTTATTACTTGTCACTTCGTTTCCTGTCACTTCCTTACCTGTCGTTTCGTTACTTGTCACTTCCTTACCTGTCACTTCGTTACTTGTCCCTTTGTTATCTGTCACTTTGTTATCTGTCACTTCGTTACCTGTCATTTCGTAACCTATCACTTCGTTACCAAACCTACTGTAATGTACAAAATGAAGTCCCGAAAATGTCTGAAGCGAATTCTAGAATTTTTTGAAAGACACACCGTTTTTGTGGCCTTTCATGATGGTGTCTTCTAAGATGGTACCCTTTTCGGATATGAACACTTTCAGTATGAGATAATGGATTAAATATTCATTTTACAAATTTTCAAACTTATTTTCCAATAAATTGAACATTTATTGACAGTTAAATAAAAACTATTTATAAAGAATTGGAATAATCTTTTTATTGGGTTTCTCTAAACTTTCATGAAGTTTCTTGTTACTATTTCTTCGCATAGCTCTCGAGCGCCAAATATGGCGTTTGGAATATGGCGTTTTGAGAAAAAACATAAAATAACATTCATTTGAAGTTTATCAGTACATAGGACATGTGACGGATTCCTCTTGCTACAAAGCTAACAGAAGTTCTAAAATTATTACAAAAAATAATTGAATTTTGTGGGTCGTATAAAGGAAGTATTTATGAACTTGAAACATTGTTACGCTTCTTGTCGAACGTCATGAATAATATTTGAAATATAAGATAGTCAAAAACTCGTTCCGTATTAGATAATGCTGATAATTATTTAAACTGAAGTTTTGATATATCACCAGTAACGCACGTTTAGAAATTAACTAACGAAATAAAATTAACTCGTACCTTCTAAAACGGAATAACGTTTAAAAGGCCCAAAAAACGTAAAAATAAAAATAAAGGCCATTGATTAAACTTATCCTGGCCAAATTGTAGAGCTCAGAAAGTAAGTAAAAATGTGTCCAAAGCAATTCCCGGAAAGGTCTGCAGCGAATTCTAGAATTCAACGAACTCTAGAACTCGGTACAGACATTTCCGAGTTTTTGAGCTCAATAATTTGGCAACATTTTTTTAAATTTATGTGCCTTTCAGACGGTATTATCTTCAAGACGGTTCCAATTAACTTCCAAAGTTTGGACGCGCTAATGACAGTGATATAAAATTTATTTTCAACCGGTTTTCTGCGAGTTAAACCACGGTTAATTCGTGATTATTTGAATCGATATTGCATAAACACGTTTACCGTACCCACCTTTTCGTTTTTTTTCATCTGCAAATACGTCAAAAAAATTCGGAATTATTCCGTCTGTGTATTTCACCGTCACGCCCGAATAATATTAATTTTTTTAATCATTAGAAAATGAAATAAAATTCAAAAAATCAAACATTCTATAACGCCTTATTATGAAGGACTTCGGGGGATTTTGAGTTTGATTAGAAACGTTATAAACGCGTCATTTTATCACTCACAAATGTCATTCAAAAACGAAATAATGGACAAAAAAAACTGAATTTGAAATCATCATTTTATTATGACAAGTTCCGCGAGTTCCATCGGCCAGAAGCGTTTTTTCCTACTGTGGCGTTAACATCCTTATTAACATCATAATCAGAATAAATAAAACCCTTTCTGGTATTAACTTTGCCGAGTTTACGCAGAGGTTCACGGTCGTTATTTGATGACTCATCAAATACAGGGGGTATTCTAATTCTAGGAGGCTTTTCGATTTTACTCAAAGTCCCTTTTGTCCCGGAAATGGACTTTGTGTCCGGGAATTGGACTAATTTTTCTCTTGGGAATCGTACTTTTTAAAAATGTGTCCCAGAATTGGACTACCCCCTGTGTTTTCTCCGTCATTTTATAATACTTCGAACTAGTCTGTTGTTTTACAGCACGACTTTTTTCTACAATAAAACATCTAAAATGATTATATTATTACAGAGGGGCCCCATGATAAGGGACACTTTTGTGTCCCGAAAAAGTGTCCCTTATTATGGGGTGTCCCTTATTATGAGAAAGCGGATTTTTTTTTGTCTGACAGTCTACATATACAATGTAATTAATATGTTTAAATTATAATCAAAATAAAACAAAATTTTGTCCCTCACTTGCATGGGCCACTATTTACCGTTTGCGGCAAAAACGGACAATTTTAGTAATCATTTGTTCTTTTTCCGCTACCCGTCAAACGTTCCGGTAAATTTTGCTCTAAGAATTTTTACTGTGATTTATGTGATGTTGATTTTGTCAATAGTTATGTAAAGTACATAAGTACTCGAACCCGAACATTAATTTTCGAATAACACGACATCAAGTCAAAATACATATTTTCGGTTGTAACACTAAACCGACCTTTATTGCGCACTTCATATGTAGCTTTTTGCTACCGCTTCAGAAAACCGTAAATCAAACCTTCAAGTTTTTTCTGTTCAAATTCGTAGTTATCTTGCGAGCAAATATATTGCAAAAAATATATTTCAAAAATTGCCGTTTATTTTTTGACTTTTCGGAGAAAATTTTAGTGAACCACCCACGCCTTGCGTCATTATCTCGCGAAAAAAACACTTACGGGTTTTTGAGAACCAAGTTCGCAAAATAGTTGCTCACCCTGTGTATGGATTTTTTTACTATCGTCATTTTGAACATTAACTATATTTTCTCCTATTTTTAGTCCCTTTAAACTTCTGTTTTGAGTACCGTCGCCCCTGCCATTTTTCCATTCATTTAATTATTATTCTATATATTTAAAATGTAATCATTTTAAAATGCAGACTTTTTTTCGCTTATTTGACTTGGCCCGTGTTTACTCTTGACATACTCAAGCGATTGTAATTACGAGGGCTGAATTGAAAAAAAAATTATATTCATGGCGGTGCTTAACTGCTACCTCCCGCCGGGCGGCGCTGGCGAGTCGAGCACCATTCTGACACCAAAGGAAAAAAGTCAGAAGATTGTGACGTTGAAAGAAAAAAAAAATCGCTGACCCAAGCCGAAGGCGATTTACTCCCGAGTCCTATCACACTCACACGATAAAAAAAAGTAAAAGAAAAAATCTGCATTTTTAGACAGATAAATTTTGCTCGCTTTTTATATATATTTATACATTTTTGTTTGCAAACAGGTAAACAAACAAACAAAAACGAAACATAGAGATACCCAAACCTAGAGATAAATTTTGACCGAAGAAAGGAGGCTAAGAAAATTTCGTAAATATTGGGATATTTCTATTTTTTTATTTTGAAAATACTTATTTTTTTACGAAAAAACCAATGAATTTAATCTAGGTGAGTCGTTGTAAAAAAGAGAATCGAAAAACAAAGTTAATTTTTTTAATTGACCGAGGTGTGGTGGTTTTGACCGTGACAATGAACCGCGGTTGAAGGCTATTTTTGGACTATGTAAGGTGTTTTGAAACCGTGCTGCGTCTGGTGGTTACACAATTTGGCGTATTTCTCCCCAGCAATTATTCAATTTATGGCAAAAATCTTACGCATTTGATTTCTTTTAACTTTTATGCGTAGTAAAAAATATTCACTTTTTTATGTCCAATCTTTTCATTCAAATTAATAATTAACGTTTTACTAAGCTTTATTTTTAGTACACCATTAGTAAGCACATGTTCGTCTTTTAAGATACAATAATAATTTTTTTCGATTTATTTTCAAAACACGACTTTTTACTACAATTTAAATTAGGTATCCAATGAAAAAGTTTGCTTAGTTTTGCTGAGTTGGAGAAAAGTATAACTGCATTTTCTGATTTCGATCAGGGCCTTGCAGGGTTCCCAAAGCATGTGATTTTTGACCTCAGAAATTTGACCACTGAAATTTGACCCCAGAAATTTAACCACTGAAATTTGACCCCAGAAATTTGACCACTGAAACTTGACCCCAACAAATATAAATAAAACCCAGGGGCAGTCAATTATCAAGATTCATTTTATTAGTACAATTATAAAATGTTTAGAATTGATCTTTTTCGGAATAAGTCGATGTCTAGGAAATTTAGGGAAAAATGTTTTCGTTTAACCCATCGGCACAGAATATCTATGAAATTTAATTTTGTTAAGTTTTAAGATTTATTAAGTTTTTTTTCTTGTGAAACTCAATGTGACCCTTGTTTAGTTATTAAACTTGCGTTTATTTAGTGGTAGGCCGATTACGGGAAACTTTTCAACAACGTCCTATTCTGGAAGGCTTTTTAATCCGAAAAAAAAACATTTTTAAGTCCAGTTCCGGGACCTTTAATGACTTAAAAACTTATGTGTTTTTAGGTAACCCTAATAATGAGGCTAACGTTTCCCCAGCATTAGCCCGTATTTTTGTTTTTTGCGTTTTTGGCTGGTTGTAGGGAATCGTTTTGGAGTTGCGTGTAGCTGATAGGGTCTCGTGTACGGCGGTACTGCCACGAGCGTGTTTTGACGACTACCATTTAAACCCATCATAGAGTGCTGTTTATTTTATGATTGCCTCTCTGTCGTAATTTCGAACACTTTTGTTTGTTCCATTGATCAGGGCCCGTAGTTAGACATCGGCCTAAAATTCGACTTCCACTCTGTACGAATTTTGTTTTTGAGGGGGGAAAAATGAGCGAATTTTTTTAGACATGTGCTCTTTTGGCCACTTTGTTGCGTCCCAAATAAAACGAAATAATCAGTATTAATACTAGTAGAACTGATTCTGACCAATTAGATTCATTTCCTCAGAATTTTTTAACCGGGTGGTTTTGAGACATCGTTATAACACCTGATTTCCAAAATTGAGCTTTGGTTCGTTTCATGATTGAAAAAAAAACGACAGCAGCTATTTCCATTCGCACGATATAAAATAATATATTTTTGGGACACACGCGAGTTGTAAAAATGTGTATAGGGTCTAAAAGGGCACGTCCTACTTTATTTCTTGAAAAAATTTGGAAAATACTACGTTTTCAGAATTTGACCCCAAGGCATACCACAAAGATAACTCATCATTTTTTTTAATTCAAATAAATTGTATCTTATATTTTGCTGAATTACAGTCCATGCGCGCACACTGTCACTTTGTAAAAAAAAACTGTCGCGTTGTGTGCGCACTGTCGCGTTATGTGCGCTGTCGCATTATGCGCACATGGACTGTATAAAAAATGGACGAGTTTTGTCGTAATGTTTATTTAGCGAACTTACGATTTTTTTTGGCTAATTTAGTGGTATTAAAAATCAATTTCCCGCTACTAAACGTGATTTACTTCCCTTATTGCGCAATCTAACTTTTTTGGTCAAATAGTAAGTAACTTCCTGAGTCTTAGTATTCAAAATGTGCATATACCAAGGAGGTCCATTATGCATTTGTAAGATTTGCCAGAAAGTGACGAAAACAAGTCCAATAGAACTGTAATTGACTTTCAAGGGTACAAAATCATTCTGCCCTATCGACTTCAGAATTGTAAGAATTTTTTTTTTAAGTAGAAATGAATTATGTTATCAAAAAATGTTATCAACATTAATTTTTATGACATACCGGGAGCAGCCAATTCCGGGACGCTTAAAAAGTGCAATTCCGGGACACTTTTCAAATGTAAAATTCCCGAGTAGTCAAGAAGGCTGGGCCTTCCTCATGATAACTTTTTTTTGCAAAAGATGAGCTATCGCAGTGATTTTCAAACGCGAAAAAAATAAATAATGTTACCACTTTTTGGTAATGTTGCCTGACAGCGCGTTTGAGGCCTATGTGGCCGGTCATTGGTCATTTTTGAGCGCGCTCGGCTAATCACCAATAGGCGAAAAAAAATTTCGCGTTTCAAAATCAGGACCGTAGCACGGCTCCCAAATTCAAAATAAAGATGACTCAATAAAAAAACTGCTCTCCTATGTGAGACATGAAACAATACGCTTATTTTACAAAAAAGTGCTCTATTGTATTGTTAGGAAACATCAAACTAAAACTTAACATCCCAGTACAGTCAGGCACTATTTGAAGAGGAAGTTCATTTGCAAGATGTATCTTATCTTTTCTCGTGAGCGAAATTCTGACAAGCGGTAAAATTAATCAAAAAAAAATGCTTGTTGGTCCCTGGGAAACATTTACATTGTTTAACTGTGCCAATTGGCGCTCACACATATTAGCCTTTTGAAGTAAAAAAAAAGAAAAAATATCGAATTATTTTTATCGGCGTTTATTTCTATGTCAAAAATGTGTCAAAAGCGACGCTAAATGTGAATTCGATCATTATGTAACAGAATTCCAACGACGTTTAGGTGATAAGACGCGCCTCGGTTTAATTCGTCCAAAACACGTGCATATCAGGATGTTATATACACCTTTTGAGATCCACATTTTTCCATTTTGTTAACCCTAACCACTTTTTTTTGTGTTGCCTTATCGGGAAATGTCTAAAAAATGTTTTCAAGGAGTTAGCCAATATTTTAATCCAGATGATTCCACGGTAATTGTCGTGTAATGTATGCGCTTATCGAGCAAAAAAAAAACTGGTCTCCTTTTTTCTCTTCGTTACGCTTATAGGGGAGTTTTTTATTGGTTAAGGGGTTAAATAAGGTACGGGTGTCTGTTGGTTATATATGATGACTCAATACCACGTGAACGCACCACATGAGTAATCATTTTTGAACTTTTTATAAAATCAATCTAATATATTATTACTTCTTACTTTTTTCATTTCTTGATTGCCGCTTCGCTTTCACCAAAAAAAAGTTTTATGACATTAAAATTATACGTAAAGATTTTTGTTGACCGGACAAATCCTTTAATAGGACAAATAATCATTTTTAGCTTATTTACCGTTTCATAGATAACATAAATAAGGAAAGGAAATTATAATTAACTAAGCAAAACAATATTTTATGCAAGGCAATATGCCGTGTTGAATATTTTTACGTTTTAATAACTTTGAATTGCCGGTACACATAACAAATAATATTGACCAAGTCTAGACGCGCCTTGAAATTTAGAGAACGTGGTAAATTTCAAAAGTTTGAGTAGTTTTGTAGTCTTTATTGCAGTATTACGCTGAGTAGAAGACGCTTGACACATTTTGACTTGTTTTTTAATCCGATTTGTAGTCTGAAAAACGTCGTCCCTTTTTTCTAAGTAACTCACTAAATACTCCATTTTCAATAATTATGAGTTTACATAAAGTTTGCACAACAACAGATTTCAAATGTACGGTCAAAAGTTATTGTTTTTTTATGTGATATCAGTAAACTCCTAAAATTTCTGTCACCAGCCAATCACAGCACAACATCGATTTGCCTTATTTCTCCCAAACTTTCAATAAAAACCCAAGCTCTAATAAGTTATAACTAATAACTGTCAATAAAGGTAGTTTGTCATGAAAATGAACCAGTTAAGTTATTATTGAATTCAATGAGAATCTAACTGGTTCATTTTCATAAAAAACTGCCAATAGCTGTCAATACACAAAAAACCAAAATTTCGTCTGTGATAACTTTTCCATTTATTTCGTCATTAAAAATACGTTTAATTACGATGAATTGGGTTAGACTAATGCCGAAAAAACGTAAAAAGCGATTGTTTTTAGAAGCGGGCCGAATAAAAAGAGCAGATGCCCAAGCGTCGCCATTTTTGTTATATCATATGCCGCATATGATATAACAAAATATGATCTGCGACGTCGTAATTTCGAAAACGCAACTTTCAAGAAATGTTCCGCATTTTTGTTTCTCTCTCATCTTTTGAGATGATCGGACAAGTAGCGACGAGTTTTGCTGACATAAGTTTTTATAATGAAATTAACCGGTTTTAACGTTTAATATAGAAATTATCTTAATTGATACTTAGCAATTAATAGCTATTTAAAAACCCGCTCTAATCATTTGACGCACACTACTATAATCTATTATCCATGAATTCGGCTCAAACATTAATCTTGTAAAAATAAGATAACATCTAGTACGATTTTCGTCATTAGGTCACGTGCGAATTGAGTCGAACTCATAAGTAAGCCCTTGTATGAAAAAATAATTTAAAACATACATTCCAGGTCCTGTCAACCTAAATCTGTTATGAAATTACTTATTTCCTAACATATTTCATAAGTTATTTCAAGTAATCCTTATCATAAAATACCTGGTCACTTTTTCTCAAATTATGTAGCATAAAAAAACTTTTTTTCATAAATTAAAAATAATTTAAAATCATAATTCTCATTGTAAGCGTAACACCTTAAATGTCTCCCGCTGCCAATTTTGATTGGCCGCGTTACCATAACAACGCGAAAAAACAAATATGAATTTCTTTTTCTGTTACTCTTACAGTCAGATTGGAATAATATTGGTTTATTCTTAAACGGATATTATACGTTTTTCGGTCAATTCTTTTCCAAAAAGTTAATTCTTCGAATATTTAAAACGCCTATTCACAAATAAGGGTTAATAAATGCAATTAAATATTTGATTATAATAAAGAATGCCCTAAAAACGGATTTCTTTCCAAAAACGGACCAAAGAAGATTACTAGCTTCCCTCTTATTTATTCGTAACATTTTTGGGAGGCCACTATGCCAAGAATTTGTAAGTAAACAAATTCGCGATCTGATAGAGATGGGTACAATTTGTAACATTGTTATGTGTTTTGTTTGTTGTTTCTAAAACTTAAAAACAGAGAAAAGAAAAACTTGCATAATAATGGTATGTAATTTAAGGCGCCCATTAACGTTGCACGTTAAGAGTTCCGTTTTATTTTTTTCAATTTACTTTTAGATTTATTTTCCACTTTAGTCTTTGTTTTTTCAACTCGCCCTTTTAACGTAGAATTGTCCAAGAAAACAAAAATTTTTTGAGGTATAGCTACCGTATGGAGTAAAATAACGTGCTTCTCGCTTTCTCAAATTTTGTATTCTAATAGGCTCAAAAGCTAGAAAAGCGAGAAGCGCGTTATTATACCTCATACTGTATTATACCATGCTAAATGTAGGTTTTTGTCAAGATTTTCTGAAATTGACTCCTAGGGAGAAATCTCGGCATTTCATAAACCACAATATTAAAAATCCCTACTAAAAGTTAAATAGAATTTCAAGAAGCAAATTTTTCGGCAAAAACAAGCGAAAAAAAAAATCTGACAATAAAACTCCCGAAATGGGCCACTTCTCAAATGCGGTCGATTTGAAAAATCTATTTAGTGTATGTGAGTTAACAAAATTGCTGGGTTGTGTTTTTTCGTATAAAAATGACATAAAGTACCTCCAGAAATGTAATTTATTTCTTGCGTTTATCTTTCCGCGGTATGTATATTATCCACGAAGGGGGGGGGGGTCGGTTTGTTTGGGTTGGAAAACAGACCTTTACATCCCCCTGTTTGCTCCCCTCTGTTGTTTAAAATAGCCCGTCCGAGTTGTGTAAATATGCATTTTTGTCAAGATGTTGTTTAAGGGAGTTAGGGAGTCTTTTTTTGAGGATGTAAAGTGAGATTAGTTCACAATTCGGCCCTTTGGTTTTTTTTCGACTCAATTGGATCATACCACGTCGCTCAAAACTCTCAAGTCAAACGGATTGGTGGAATCACTTGGTTATGTCAGAAAAAAATAGAAAAAAGCGCGACGCCACAAAACTATAAAATGACAGACTTGAAAAAAGAAAAATATTTTTGACGGCTTAAGAAAACAGCGTTTGATGGGCGCCGTGCGTGGTAAACGGGTGTGGATTTTTCGGAATTAAACTTTTTACTGTATTTCTCCTCTTCCGCCACTCTTCTCCGTAATATGTGTGTGTGTGTTTTTTCTTATGAAAATATAATATTTCAAAATATTTTTTTAGGTCAAATGGCAACAATTTTAATGATTTTAACCGCTACGAGACCTAAAGGCCTAAATGAACCTCTTTACTTTCTTAAGTTATAAATTCGAAAACTTGTAAAAATTATACCGTGTGTCTTCGCATGAAGTGTGGTCATTAAGCTATTTTCATACCATTTGCCTGCCATTACGACGTGACGCGCATGATGTTAACGTACACCACCTGACAGGTTATCTTACTTTTATAAACGCTAACAAATCGGTAAGATAACCACTCAGGGTGTAGGCGGATAGTTTTAAACGTTTTGGTCCTAAAAGTGGAAAGATAACCCAATCTTGATAAGATAAAATGCGGTAAGATAACCCGTCAGGTGGTTATTTTTTTCTTGAAATCACCAAAAAAAAAGTCATCATTTATAAATCGACATTTTGAATTGGATAATATCCAATCGGTATAACTCAGTACACCTTAGCTCCTTAAATTACGTTCTGATATTATCAAGACAACGGTTATTTTTTCGTGCTCCGTTTTTGGAAGTAATCTTGAATGTGAACTCGAGGGGTTAAATCGCCGCGTTCCATTTCATCCGTTGCGATTTCTAAAAACACGGCTTTGGCCATGTGGCTAATCGTGTTGTAATATTTTTGCGAAGGACAATTGCATTTTGCCTAATGAAGGTCAAACCATGAATATCCAAGTGGAAACGGAATGTTCACGAGAAAGTGATCTGAAATGAATAAACACTCGCGACACTAGTGCCAGTCAAGGGCATCTGTTTTTTTTAATCAAATTTAATTCATTTTTATTTTTGTTGCTTTAACTTATTGCCGCGTGTTGGGTGGGACTGAGCACTTATTTGAGAATAACGTCAATTTCGAATGAAAGCGACGCTTATTTGCCCCGTTCAATGCAATTTTTTATCTGGGATTTATACCTATACCTATCTATAATATTTTGTTGCTCTAACCCATTGCCGCGTGTTGGGTTGGACTAAGCACTTATTTGAGAATAACGCCAATTTCGAATTAAAGCGACGCTAATTAGTTCCGTTCAATGCAATTTCGTTATCTTGGATTTATATTTACAAATATCTAGAATATTTTGTTACTCTAACCCATTGCCGCGTGTTGGGTGGGACTAAGGACTAATTTGAAAATAATGCCAATTTCAAGTAAAAGCGAAGATCATTGGCGCAATTGAAAACAATCTCATACCGTATGTCGGCGCTGAGATGATAAAAAATTTTCCAGAAATTTGACAACATTGTACTGTGCCAAAATGATAACCAGTTTTTAAATTAATTTGATGAAGGTTGAACCGGCTGAAATCATAAAAGTGAACGTTTTGTGATATCGTGCTTGCCAAAGACGAAATTTAGTCAAATGTCATTTGAAGCAAACGTGAGGATCAATTTGTGTAATTAAAAAGATTGCAGCTCAGCAAATCTGGACTTAGAGNTAATTCAACTGAAAACTGTTAAGTCAAATGCAAACTGTTTAGCCAAATGGGCTGAAGTCAGATGGTTAGGTGGTGTATATACAGATCTATAATATTTTATTGCTCTAACCCATTGCCGCGTGTTGGGTGGGACTAAGGCCTTATAAGGACTAATTTGAAAATAACGCCAATTTCAAGTAAAAGCGAAGATCATTGGCGCAATTAAAAACAATGTTATTATATACCGTATGTCGGTGCTCAGATGATAAAAAATTTTCCAGAAATTTGACAACATTGTACTGTGCCAAAATGATAACCAGTTTTTAAATTAATTTCATGAAAGTTAAACCGGCTGAAATCATAAAAGTGAACGTTTTGTGATATCGTGCTTGCCAACGACGAAATTTAGTCAAATGTCATTTGAAGCAAACGTGAGGATCAATTTGTGTAATTAAAAAGATTGCAGCTCAGCAAATCAGGACTTAGAGAGCTTTTTTTCAAATCATTCCATCTGCTCCAAATTAATTGACTTTTCCGCAAGATCAACACGTGCCAAAAACATCAAAAGTGCCATGTTAAAAAAAAATCGCCAAAAAGACAAAAAATCAAAAACATACAAAGTCTGCAGCGTTTATCTCGGATCAACTGTTCGTGCGAATTGACAAGTTCCATGTTTCGGGGCCATTTGAGTTTACTGAATTTGTCCGTGTTTTGCATATTCGTTTCGGGCTATAATAACGCTACTCATCGTGCGACACGAATTTCCGGCGTTACTTCTTTCGTTCTTTCTAGATGACTCATCTACAATTTTCCTAAGATGAGGAATTTTATTTTTTTTCCGCACGGAGAAAAATAGAGTTTTTAACTTGCTTATATGATGGAGTTTTGTCGGTAAATTATAATTTTTTGCGTAAATAGTGGATATGAATTACTATGTTTGAATATATTTTTTTCGTAAATAGTGACTGAAAAGATGAATTCTTCTCTGAAGATGCATGCTTCGGAAACGCATTTTAACCATTATTTTGGTGAAAAAAGAACAAAAAAAAATACTGTTTTGCATGACTGTGGTATCCGTTCTACATAAAATAAAATCATTTTTTCTGCCCATTTTTTAGCTTGATGACATTACCCAAAAAAATCTAGAAAATTTGTTCTCACAACTCTCGCATCCCATTTTTTCTCCCCTGACATACGTTTTCTTTATCTGGTATAAAATGTTCATCACTTCGTGTTCATCCGAATAACTCTGAAAAAAAAAACGAAACACAAGTGGCCATTAGGCAGCGCGTAAGAACGGAATGTGCCGACATGAGTTCTTTTCTTGTAATGCGTTTTTCTCTTCAACCCGCCTCTCTCGCCGTGCCAGAAATTGGAATTTTTTCAAATGATTTTTTCACCGAATAAAGCGGTAAATATTTACATTTCGCCATGAGCCGCCGATCACTTTGCGAGTTTATTTTTACCTTTTTTGTTACGACAAAAATGTGCGTTTGAATTCCAAATCGGAAATAAAACCGGATGTAGAAAATAATATTCTTTTGAAAAGTTAAAAATTTTTAACTACATGTATGTTTAACTACTGTATGTTTATTTTTCTAGAATTTAATAACCAATTTACAGAATTATTTCGCCAATAATAATTTTTAATAATTTTTGAATCCAAAAAACTGTTTTTATCCAAAATTTTTAAAGAGCTAAATAAGAGCTTGCTTGGTTTGAGAATAGAAAACTGGAACCAAATTGCAATTATAGTTTTTGACGTATCGAATCCAAAAATTGACCCTGACGACTGCTCACGAGTTAAGTGAATGATATTCTCAGCATAAAAAATTGTAAATATTTACATTTAGCTCTGAGCCGGTGGTCACTTTGCCGTTTAGTGGTTTGTCTGTTACAGCACTTTTTCATTTCTACGGAAAAATGGGTTTTGAAACTCAACACCGGAAGTTAAACCGGATGTAGCGCATAGGAGTGAGTTGAAGTAGTAATACAATCGTAATCTTCAGATTAGACTTTATGTTTTTATTCAAGATCCATCGCCAGTGAAATACGGGACTTTCTAATAAGGACGTACTTGATTTTTAATAGCACAAAATTGGCCTAGAGTAATCCAGCCAAACATTTGTTTAACTAAGAAGGGAACGTGTATGCGTTTAGAAAAAAAAGTCGAACCCATATTTTTGAATAGTAAACATGTTTTTTGAATAAGACACAATGTCAACAAGAAATCACGTAAGAAAGCTCATTTTAAGAACCGACAAATTTCAATTAAATTTTCATATAACGCGTCATATGGTCCTAGAAGCGTACCGTACTTGGTAAAATAACCTGCTTTTCACGTTCTAAAATTTTGTGAATTGGCTTAAAAACAAGAAAAGCGAGAAGTACGTTATTATATCTCATACTCTTTATGAAGCCATACAACTTAAACGCGCCCTATAACTCATTTAAACGTTCCAACGATATGTTTTGCGCATAAAGTTTCCGTATACCACCGTACGAGTTAAGGACGTGCTTTCAACGCGCTTTTCTGTCAAACTGGGTTTAAACACGACTTATTGCTCAAAATTTTCTATCAAGATCCCGTATTCGTCCAGCAAGTACGACGGCCTCCAGTAACGTTCTCAATTTGGCTTATCTCGAAAAAAAAAAACCGAATCTTTATTGGTTTTTATTCGTGGAACATTGTTGTGTGCAACGCTCATTATGTGCTATCAATTTTATAGCCGTCTAATCCCGTGCCTAACACTTTTTTTTGTCGTGCACGATCATCTACTTAGTATACAAAACGTTAAATGAAAAATACCTGACGACATCATATACTTTTAAAATATTTTAGCGGTACATATATACGGGGTGCGTAATCGTGGTAAAATTTTGTTTGATACCAAATGTGTCACGGAGCATGTCATAAGCCTTTCCCATCTCCTTACTTCAACCCCTTTTTTCCAGGGTCAATTTGATCATATTTTGATAAGGCATTAGAAAAAAAAAACTGAAAAATGTTTCACTTTGGAGCTAAACGACGCTGTTTTGACACAAGTCTGATAATCACTCGACATAATTGAGATAAGAAAGAAGTTGAACGAAATGCATGTATACACACGTTGAGATACATTTCATTAGGCGATATAGGAAAAGTGAAAAAGGCCCTTTTTGTTTCGGTTTTTGAGGGCTATCAATCATAAAATTTGTAAAAATATTTCAAATTTAACGGCTCTGAGTCATAAACTGAAAAATGGTGACTATTTAATGTGCTAGAATTTATCTGAAGATGAAAAATTGTTGCTAAACAAACAAGAAAGTGTTAACATAAGTAGTGTCAACAAACCAGAAAGCATTTCAGGCATTGATATTTATTTATTTTTTCAATTTTTGACCACAAAACGTTAAGTATGTTCTGTGTTAAAAACAGCATTAATATCTTAATGACCGAAATACTTTCTGGTATGTGAACACTACTTATCTTAACATTTTCTTTAAGCGAGAGTTATCATTTGCGCCGTAACATTTAATGNTTTCGTAACAACCTAAAATGAAAATGAAAACATAAATTCTTGTGATAGTCAGACTTGTTTTTTTCTAAGTCAACCAGGGTCATTTTTAGAATAATAACGTTTTTTATGTTTTTCTCTTTATTATTTAAGACCCAATAGCGCTTCGTGATACTTTTCGAATTATCCTCGTACCGTCCAAAAAAAAAATGAGTTCTTTAAATGACTCCGCTAGAAAACAATTTACGGATTTTCGTCAAAAGCGCGTCTTTAACACGTAAACGGTAATCAATCGACATGAAAAAAATCTTTGATCCTCTTTTTTTTTCGTCGAAGGCCCTCGGGACGCACTGAACTTTGCTTTTCGCCAAAAATGGCCATTGAAGGCGATTTGGTGACGCGCAAATGATTCAAAACGATGATTCACAATAATCTCACAATGCATTTTTAATGTCAGTACGACGATCATTACAATCCCATTAAATTGATCTGGTATAATACAGTATTTTGGAAGGTTCTAGTCGTCACAGAAATCATACCAAAAGTATACTTTTTGATATTTCCCACGGTTCACCCCCAAAAACGTTGAGCAGACTGCGCGATAATGCGTCGCGACAGAGAACGGATTAACATTTTTTGTTCGTTTTTGATTTTTCAGAAAACTAAAATCGCTTGAAATGCTTTTCACACGAGGGTTTAACGGTCGTTTCAAATATTGATTACTTTTTTTCGTGAAGTTCAAGTAAAAGTTACGTATAATTGATTTTAAAACCGGTTTTGCGTTGAATCATACATTTTGAACACGTTCTATTCGAATTTTTGAGAGCATCTGGTGCCAGCAAATACTTTTTTTTTATCAAAAATTGTTGGTAAAATTCAATTTATCAACATGATTTCTCGAAAATGATTCAAACTTTCTTGAAAATTTTTCTTGTGTGTGTTCTTTGATGACTCAAGACGTTGATAATGTCAATGCGTTAAACATCGTACCCTTATCGGATCTTTCTGCGATCGGATTTCTTGTAATTTTCTGAATCTGTTTCCTCGGGCCTGTTAAAATGCAAAAGAAACAAAATGCTGGGTTGACATTGAGCAATCGATTTTCGCTTAAATCGTCAATTTTAATCTTTTTTTTCAACTTCGAAGTATACTGCGTGTCTGCTCGGAGGCGTGTCGCGTTAAAATCGCAACATCGTTTATCGGATTAAATTCGCTCAACGCGGGGCTTTTGACGATGTGTGTTGGGGGTCGGAGCCCGCATATTTTTTTTTTGCTATTTATTTTTTTCTGTATTTAAAGACATGAGATTTCCTTCCGTGGAGTTAAAAGCGCATCATTTTACCGTTGCCACAGTTGGGGTGATTTTCAGCATAATTCTTTAGGGCGTGGACCACTGAGACCTTATGAAAACATGACATGTTTTATTGTGGCTATTACGAACGTGCCACACTGTTATTTTACTTTCACTATATTTTTGTCAGTTTAACTACGCTAACATATTTTTGAATTTTTTCTTACAAAATGGTCCTCTAGGTTAATTTAGTTGCTCATTTGTATCGTGTTCTCCCTAGTTATTTAAACTTGTCGTACAATGCAGTTGCTGATTGGCTAATACGGAAACGGTCCAATAGAGAGGCAGCATCAGTGAGGAGGTTGGTTGATATAGGGTAGGCAAGCAAAAAAAAAGTAAGCGATACCACACTTTGTTCCAATAATCATTTTTTCCGCTATTCACCAATAGTTTTGCATTTTTTTACGATTTGTTATATTTTTATTATTTGCATTCATTTTATCGTAATAAAATATGTGAGAATACTTCTTTCGAACAAGTAGTAATTTCTTCCGGTGATGTAATTAGCTTTATGGTTAGATTTTCCGTTTCTACCGTTGGCTTCGAATGACCTTCATCTTGGTCAGTAGCGTCATCGATCCAATTAATCCTTTTTTTTTATTTATGCCACAAACTTGGCTCAGCCACATTTGGGTTCAAATCGGCAATTTGCGAGGGAAAGATAAACTATAAACAAGTGTCGCGATTATGCAGCGTGCGGTCAATACCACGACAGTACTTTTTTCCGCCGGAAGTGTTTTTTTTCTAATAAAAATGTTAGCCCTAAAAATCGGCGAAACCAAAAACAAAATTTCAATAAACCGTATCGCTAAACAGATTACATTTTAATTTCACGTTTTCTGAAATCTGAAATTAAGAAAATTGCCCTTTACATTTTTTATCACATTGGCTTAAATAACAATTTTGTCAGAAAAAAAAATCAAAAGTCTATTTAAAGTTCTACAAGAGAAGATTTTTTTCTTGCGAAATCGGGTTATTTAAATCCTCAAAAACGCCTTCTAAAAAAATATGATTAAAGTAAAAGATACTTCTTCTTGAATTGTGGTCTCTTCCGGAAGCTCAAATCCTTTTCTTATTGAACTTACGAATCGTTGCGTTTTTTTTTCGTGTTGGTTTTACTCTTTTTTGGAGCTGCATGATTTTAGAACATATCTATTGCGCAACCCACTTTAAAACACTTTTATCGGCGCGGTTCAATTTGAATCTGACGTCATTTTAGATATATAACCTTTTTATAACGTTTTTTTCTGTACTAAATTCAAGTTTTCTTAATAATGTTGACTTATACACCCCCTGTGCAGTTATCGCGCGTCTTTCGCGACAAAAAACTTGTCCAATAACTGCGCAAGTTAAGTTTTTTGCGAAAAACCTGCTCAATAACAGCACGTATAATAACGTATACAGACCCGAATAACGTGCAGGTTTTGCTCATAAGAATGCCATTTTACCAATTAACCTATAGCAGTGAGTTAAGAAATAACTAAAACTTCTGTGGACGATCATAACATAAGTCAATTATGAAAACATCAAAGTTAAATCGTCCCGTAAATTGACATGACAGAATTGCTCCAATTAAAAAAATAATGTACCCGATTTATTGAATACCCAAGTGTTAAACAAAAACAAAAACCTCGAAAGCGTAACAAGGCGTCGAAAAAAAATTACGGGTTTGTTTTTGGCATATTGAATTTTGGCCAACAAATGGTTAAGACACGCTTCTAAAACGTTTCGGCAATAAATATTATGAAAAACAAAACTAGAACTTGCTAACGGTACAGATGGAGTAGAAAATTTGAATTCAAGGGAATATATTATTTTTGTGTGCGGGTTCGAATCCCACTTCAGTCATCATTTTTTTCGGACAATTTTGAGTTGCCCTATTTTTCATTATCAAATCGGGTCAAATCAGGCATGTTGGGATGTAGCAGTTAAAAACACCAAGTAAATTGCGCACAAACAGAAGCAAAATTTCATAATCATAATATTAAAAACTTTTTTGAAAATTAACCCGTTGCCACACGCAATGCCACAAAAGCGACACGTTTCCCATTAACCATCTTTTCGTATTATTTCTAAACAGAAAAAATAGCCATAGCAAATAATTAACATAAATTGCGGGCGAATTTGTCCTAATAAAATAACTTTTCCAATTTTGTGACTTTTGTCGTGTTTAGAAATGGGACAAGCTAAATAATTGAATTCATTTCCAATATTATTTTCTTTTCTCGACAATTTATATTATTTCAAGCGTCGTACAAGTTGTAATTTAATTCATGTCGCTTTCTTCCGAAAATTATACGCATTCCTTTTTTTTAAAGTAACATAATTTTTCTGTCCCCAAATATTGTTTAGTTGCCAAAAGGTAAACAATGAGGCTTTTTTCTGTTAACCTGCTGGTTGGAACGTCAAGATGAATCGTTTGATGAAAACACTGCAATAAACATAGTGGCAAAGGTGTTTTGTTTTATTCAAAAAACGGAGTTTTGATAAATAATATACGAAAAATTGTTTATGGGCACCAGCCGTTGAGGGTGAACCGTAAACATATTTTTTGCAGCCACTAAAACTTGTTTGAAAAACGTTTAGTTCAATATCAGTATTGCAATTAATTGTTTTTTNAAATTTTGAACTCCCGTAAGGGACGCTAATTCCTTGGCGGACGCTTTTACGCGAATCGTAAACGTCTTTTATAGGAGTAAGGCATAAATAATTCCAGCAACACTACCTTACAAATGTTAAATTAGTTCAAAAGCCAACTTTGAACATTTTGAACTCTCAGAAAGCTTAGAGAAATATTGATGACTCAGTTTTTATCATGTTTGAATGCAAAGCCCTCATATTTAAAAATATTTAAATGAATAATCGAATATACAAACAGAAAATATTACCCACAGGAACATATGCGCCCATGGATCTAAAGCAAACCATTGATTTTAGAACTGTGAAAAATTTGAACTACACCACCTAACCATGTGAGATAACACATTTTTTTCCGAAAAATTTGAAAAATAACGGGGTGCAAATAATGATTTTTTTTTGATTTTTTTGCAAGATTTTGAGCGAACGCCAAACATTTTGATCATTTACCAGAACAATAAAACATTAATATGGAAGCTGCAATGTCCTTTGGGAGTTAATTTGTGTTCAGAAATGATAAAAAATGTAATAAATATCTAAAAAAGTGTTATCTCAATTGCAAACTGTTATTTCACATGGGTAATGTGTAGGCGGAAATGCTAGAAAAAAAAGAGCAAAAAATGACGAAAAAAGTGTTATTTCAACTGAAAACTGTTATCTCAAATGCAAACTGTTATCCCAAATGGTGTTATCTCACATGGTTATATGGTGTATATATTTTTTGAAAAATAGTCAATCCAATTTTGGATTTCTCATAATATCGATTATTTAAATAATGTCTTAAGGAATCTAGAATGATATGGTATAGGTTGTCGTTTTTCAAAATGATGCACTTATTCGATTCCTAGAATATTTTCAATTCTTTCGTTTTTGTCGGTGGACAACCTATAGTAAAACTTGGAAGTTTGGGGACATTTCGCACTTTTTGTAAAATTAGGCGACTTTTTAACAGCATTTTCTAGAATTTTATATTTCCGGTTTATCACACTAATTTGTTCAGCTCTACCATTCAGCTAAAAATATTTATGTTAACGTATTGAAATGACATCAAACTGATTGATTTCTAAAAGAAAAAGAAAATCCTCAAAACTCAAAAAAATTCGTGAGATCATGTTAATGCGGTTTTTTTAATTGGGGATGATCTGAGCAATATTCGCTCATACTGTACTAAAAACGATTTACACGACATGTTCAAATCTTTCGTACTTCAGACATTCTACATAATAAATCACTGCTTTCGACCAAAATAATGACTTTTCGACTCAAAAAAGCAGTAAAAACATTATTTGGTAAAAAAAGTCTTAAAATTAATCTTTTTGTGCGTTTATTTTCAAATTACGTCAGGCATTCGTTTTTCGATAAATATATATAGTAATATAGTACGCGGAGATAATTTGACGCCAAACAATTCAAATTTGACCAACGGTTTCATAATGTTTTGGGCTTTTTGAAGGGTCCGAGAAAAACGATAAAAATATTATTCCAAATTCACTTTATTCACATTTGATGTTTTTGTAATTTTTAATTTTATTATACTAAATTATACGCTAAATCGGTTTATCTTACCAAAACCCCCTAAATTGGGTTATCTTACCAGAGAAAACAGAGTTTTTAAACGTTTCCGCCTACGCACTAACAGGTTATCTTACCAAAGTTAGGTTATCTTACCGCTTTTTTAGCGTTTATAAAGGTAAGATAACGTGTTAGGTGGTGTGTCTTTATTATTTTATTTGAGATTAATTTAAGATGCCGCAGTCGTCATACTAGGCTAATGAACCAATTTTCATAACAAAATAACTTTGGGAGAAAAAGTACAGAAAAATTGGATAAATCTAGGGTTTTAGACCAAAATAAATTCTAATTTATGACTCATAAGGCTAAATCAAGAAATCATAAAATAGCGCCGTCAAAAATTATTCACTATTGACAAAGTTGTACGTGCAAATGTGCCCACACTGCGCGGTCTAGCCTTTAACTCATTTCTAAAGTTTGGATTTTACAGTATTACGCAACCCTTATTGCGCAATCATTCACGTTCTCTTTGAATGACTCGACATTTATTTCGTATGTGCCACTTTTACTGTTAACTTTCTAGTCGAAATAAAATTTGAAAAATAAAACGGTTAAAGAATTTCATCAAGCCGCTTCTGTTTTTTCCCGCTTGCTGAGACGTTAATTGGCTCCAGCACTTTGCGCATAATATGATCACCACTTAGTGCCAAAGGGTTAAATTAGGAGTGTGTTCTTGACGACTTGAATAAGTGGCGATTAGGTCATTTCGCCATAATAAAAAAAGTCTTTTTTTTTCGACAAAGATTTTGACCAATCGCTGCAATATTCAATTAGTTAGCAAATTCGATTCAATGAGCTTCACTGACTGATTAGAATAATCCGTGAAAACGCCTGAATTTTTTTTACGAATTTTTTTTTNTTATACACAGGGTGCGCCGTTAACAGGCATCCTGATCTTTAACAAAACCTTCCTCTTAAGGGCAAATATGCTTGTTAACGGCGCACCCTATTTGCATCTGTAATATGCCATTTTTACAAATGTTGGATAAAGCAATTCTTGTTTCTCAAAATTCTAATTTTTTTTCTTATCAAATCCGACGACAGTTTTAATGCATATTTATTACCCAGTCTAAAATCTTCAAACTCAAAAATATTTTTCATCTGACATTCCAGAAAATAAAAAGAAAAAATTCGAAAACATACTCTTGAGATAATGTCTAGTCTACAGTCGAAAAAAGTTTCTCGTGATTCTAGTACATTTCTAAATTATAGTCGTTTTTTTTGGCAGAGAAGAAATGTAAAATATTAGCCAAATTCCGACAATTCTTTTGAGCGGGATGTCACAACTACCATATAATTTTCTTTAGCATATTTTTTACCATGGTTAAAACCGTGGTTATTTGCATTTTTGTTTGCTTTTAATGTTGATTTTATTTTCCTGATTTTATTTTCTTGCTCAATGACCATAACAAATCTTAACAAAAATGTGACAAACTAATATTGTCCGCGTTACACCTTAATTGGCTCGCGTTGCGAATTTTGATTGGCCGCGTTACCATATCAACGCAGAAAAACAAATAACAATTTCTTCCTATTTTTGTTACGCGGACAATAAGGTTGAAATAATATGATGAAAAATTCAAATCTATTTTTTTTTCAACTTGCATGTAAATTTATTTTATCTTATCATTTTTAATATCTTATAATTTACAGTTAAACCTTTATGCTGTTATGTTGTCGTCCGTTATCTTGCAGATTTTCCCGTCGTTACTTAACAGATTTTTTCGCCAACTTTTCAGACATACCATATATTTACGCACTTTTTG